>JBBMHQ010012116.1:0-17993 GCA_037834295.1 Postelsia palmaeformis
CCATACAAAAACCTATATATTTCCGTATTTATAGTAACAATATTTGGTCCTGTTAACTATATTCCTCCGTAATAATACGAATTTATACGCGTGTAGTAAAAACTTCAACATGCTTCAGTATGCAAAACTAGCGAGCGTCCGAATTGCCGAGTGCCATGTGTTTTCAGCACGCAGCCCATCGCGCGAAAAAAAACTCGAGGCAGAAACCGGCGGAGACGAAGGGGGGGGTGCCGCATGATAGGAGTAGACGATCTAGACACATAGAAGGGAGGGATACAGTGGTCAATCCTTATGTCGAGTGGCCCGAAGCCGGCAAAAAGAGCGACGGACTTCGTAGACAGATTTCCAACTTCGCCAGGTGCCGACGCAGTGGGGGTCTTGGTTCGATGGAGATTTCGGTTCAAGAGAAGCATACCTCAAATGGCTTCGCATGGCTATCCCATACCAGGGTATACCGGTATACACCCGGTACTATATCTCTCCAGTAAAATTGCACGGATGTACGTGCCGCTATTCGGCTTCGCACGCAAATGCATGCCGGTTGTTATGTACAGCCCGAGTAGTTACGGATAGGTATGGCCTGCATGGTACCGAATTGGAGCAGGGTGCCCAGGTGAGCTTCCAGCGACTCCCTCGCAGGGCTGACCATGTTTGTGCACAACTAAGTGAGAGCAGCGTGCCACATAGGATGGGCCTATTTATTGCGGGTCGGAGTGCCAAAGTGAAACAGGGTGTCAGGTGGTAGAACTTCCGTGCGAATCGAAACAGCCCAGCGAGTGCGCGCCACTATAGCGCTGGTCCTGTGCATGTTACATATACTGCCATGATAAGGAATCAGGACGGGCACTGGGCGTACTGATGTAGTTGGGTAGAAATAACGGTTCAATGGGAATACCACACACAACCTGGTATATAATATATACTCGGAGTACCAGGTACCGGTATATATATATACCTGGTGTATATAGGTATTCCTTCCCATTTACTACATTCGCTCTCTTCTTTTCTCTCTCCTTCCCCCCCTCTCTCGACCGCGGTTCTTGCCTTGCATTTTTGTCGCGAGTGAAGACTCCAAGCTCTTTCTTCCCTTGTCAAATCACGTTGAACGACGATATACCCGGTATGCGCATACTTCCGTGTATGGCATACCTGGCATTATTTTCGCGACGTCAAAGTCACCAACAGCCCTGCCCCGTTCCCGGTTTACAAGCCACCCCCGGGTAAACAAATTCCACTCACAGTAATCACTACGCATCAGAGACGATCGGTACATACTACTGCTGGTGCAATAAAGTAAGGCGCGAGCCGACGAGGGAAAGAAGGGAGAAAATACCGATTTCTTCTTGCGATTAAAAAAAAGGCACGAACTGCTGTCTCGGGTACAGCGAGCTGCTGGTGTATCACATGTCACATGTGACCCCTGCTCTGAGTTACCACAGTATTTACGGGGGGCCATAGTGAATAGGATCGAATATTGTTGGCAAAAATAGGGAAATATATAGTTTTTTTTTGTGTGTACGGTAGATCCTATTTATTATGGTCCCCCATGAACACGACGAACACGAGGAGGGAATGCAAGAAAAAATATAGGGTGAAAGGACGAACAAAATAAAAAAAAGCGAAGAGAAAAAACAGAAAAACAACATCAACGAAAAACAAGGAAGACGGCCCAGAAACCTAATAAACCTGAGTATTTTTCCATGTCATGTTGTTTCGTCCCAACAATGGAGGTGAGTGGAACCCTAAAACGGAACTTGGGCGGGCCTGGCACACACTCATGTCACCGTGACCTCCACTTACTGTAGGAGTCAGGAGCTATTCTATGACAGACAGACTCCCGGAGTCCATAGACAGATAGATGTGTGACCTTTTTTCTTCTTTCTATCCCTGTTATTTCTTTTTTTCTTTTCTCCATCCATCTTCGTATCGTCGTCTCCGGACTTCTTTCTCCTGCTGCGAATACCTGGACAGCAGTAGTCATAACTAGGATCCAGGGTCATGAACGCAGGGCTTCCTTGCAGCTATACAAGTATAGATACCTGGTACTGGTATACCAGTATATTAATCAGATACCTGGTATATACCAGGTACATGTATTTAATATATATTTTCAATATATATGACTGAGAATTCGACGCAAGTCGACGAGGGAAGAAAGTGCTGAAATCTTCTCGCGATAAAAATGCAAGGCACGTACCGTAGTGGGGAGGAGGGAGAAGAGCCTACTTCGTGACCCCGGATCTGAGTTACGACTGAAGGGGGAGAGAGAGAAGAAGGGCGAAGATAATGAATGTGATGAGAAAAAAAATAAAAATATATATGACTGAGTGTGCAGCTCAACCTTCATGCGACTCGCCCAACGCCTCACACGGCACTTCACGTTTGGTGCAAGGCAATGCTCATGCTTTAGGACGACCGGTCGGTTATAAACCCGACGTTTTCCGTCCTGACTTCATTCCACAGTAGGGATAGGAAGGGTCTGTGGCCCTACATGCGACTACGGCCATGCACGGCATGTATACACCTGCCTCCCACACTGACGTACTCGGCTTGCATTTTTATCACGAGACGGGTTCGGTACTTTCCTCCCTCTTCGACGTATGTATACATGATATAAATAGATTATTTGTTGTGTGACAGTTACTGCTGTGGCAGAGCAGTACTACAGGCCCGATAGTGAAAAAAAAACTGTTGATACTATTGACAGGTATTGCTGCAGACAAATACTGGCAATAAGTAAGAACGCAAGGGCTCAGCTTCTGAGCGACGCTGAGAAAATTGAACAAAGAAAACGTGCTCTGCGGCGAGCGCTGCACTTGATCCTCTTCAACCCTGCTAGTTCCGCAGTCCCCATTTTGGTGACAAACCAGTCCAATTCTGAGTAATTTGTGCCCCACACGGGAGTGCGGTTCTAACAGAGATACAAATTGGTGTTAATAGCGAAAATGCTCAAGGTTAATCCCGTTAGTGCTGCAGTCCGGACTAGGGGATAAAACTAGTCTAGCTCCAAGTAGCTAACACCCCAGAACGGAACTGCAGGCCTCAAGAAGGGTCAACCCATCTAGGGCAAACTGCAGTCCCGTTTTTGGAGACAGACCTTCAAATGATGCAATACAACTGTCTCTGAACATGGGGGCCGATTGTATTCGTTTTGAATGTACAACATATCACTATATTTTAAGACTGTGGTGAGCAGTTTAGTCCCAAAAACCGGCCTGCAGTACTGTACCAAAAAGTGATTTCATCGTAAGATTCTTCCCGTATTCCGGAGGACCGTAGTAAATAAAACCAAATGTTGTTGGTAAAAATAGCGAAATATCTAGGTTTTTGAGTGTACCGTGGGTCCTATTTTATATGCCCCCCCCTAACAGTACATCAGTGAAGGCTTGCTCAGCTTACTGCTGTAGAAGTGTATCGCTATATACCGGCTAGCGGGGGACCAGTGCTCCAGGTGCCAGGTACATGGTGCTCGTAGATGACAGCAAGTCAGCTTCTATTTTTTTGTTCACGACTACGTATCAAATGATATCACCAATAATACTATACTTACGAAGTAAATTCTTAGGGTGGAATGAAATAGGGGGAACGACCAAGAAAAAGCAGCGAGAAAACAGGGGCGTCACCCAGCAAGCCAGACAGGACTTTTTCTCCATACTATCGTGAAAAAGGACAAGAACGACCAAAAGGGGAAACATGAAAAGGAAAAGGCAACCGAAGCATAACACCGTAATAGCGTCAGCATTCGAAGCAGCCGCCAGACGTTTCGCGATACGTACGAGTTGCCTTACTACGTGTCAGTACACCTTTCCTCTGTTTCGCAGTTTGTGCCCACGGAGCTTTTAATCGTAGTGTTCCTTTCTTTCCTTTTTTTCCCATTGTTCGCCCACCTCGCCCCTGCTTCCTGCCATCAATGATCAAAACTAAGGTCCGGGGTCACATGTTGGACTCTTTCCCCCCAACCCACTGCTGCGTGCCTTGAAAGGCAAATTTATCGGGAGAAGGGTTGTGATACAAGGATTACTCTGGGCTGGGTATGTATCGATAACCTACCTTTACACGCATACATACCATT
This sequence comes from Postelsia palmaeformis, assembly GCA_037834295.1. Taxonomy (NCBI): domain Eukaryota; class Phaeophyceae; order Laminariales; family Laminariaceae; genus Postelsia; species Postelsia palmaeformis. The sequence goes on from JBBMHQ010012116.1 coordinate 4,073, forward strand.
GCACAAGTGGGTAACAAAATTCAATCTGACGTCGGCGAGGACACGGGTAGCTATTACTACCATCAGTCAGCACTGACTGTCGGCGAGGACACGGGCAGCTACTACTATTAATAGCAGTCAGCGCTGACTGGTGCCTCCTTGGTCAGGGCCTATCTCTGATAACTATTTGAAAGCACTATCCGGGGTTCAAACCTCTCCGACGTCCTTCTTGCCATTTGCATTTCGTCGTAACATCCTCGTGTTTGGGGCAGTGCTGACTGAAAAGACTTCAACCCTTTTGAGTAGATCCGAAGTCCCGGCTTGTGCTATAAATAGCCGGTAAAGAAGCCGTGAAAGCCCGTGGCTTGTGCCTTTGAACCCTTTTAAAGCTGCTTGTCGCGTTGTGTGGGACGAACAACTCCAATTCCAAGCAATTTGTTCCCAAATATCCACAAAACAAGACTGCACTCCTAAAATGGTTAACAATGATGGAGATACACGCGACACACGCGACAGTAGGCAGCAGCTCAGCTCAGTGGTTAGAGTTACCGTTCCCGGTGGCTTCGTGGGTAGTCCGCGCGCCTATCAAGACCAATTTCGGGGGTTCAAGTATCACCGAGTGCACGCTCAGGGGCTTTTTCTTGCATTAAATAAATTGATTAGCGGAACGCGCGAGAGCGTGAGCCAGCTACATTCGATGAAAATCGACGGGCAGTGGGAATGCTGAGCCCTGTGCGCGATACAAAATAAAGGCACGTACCGGGGGGGAGAAGGGTAGACACCTGTGACCACGGCTTGTCCAGAAGGTCGTTGAGGGTAAAACCTCTTATAATACGAGTTAGGCTGGAGAGTGAAAGTGATGATTAAAAAATATACCTACAGCGGTATACGGAGTATATCTGGTGTATATATACCAGAGCAACGTGTTCGAAGTGAATCTCACTTCGAACGTGGCTTCTGTAGGAACGCTCGAGTGTGCGAGTCCCTCAACACATATCTCCCTCGTTCCCCAGGTATTGAAACGAGGCGGGCGGGTCAGCAGCGTGCGGCCGTACAGACGGTAACGACGCCCCAAAGATTTCGCTGTTCAGACGGTGCAATCCTCGGCTGGGCAATCGATCGACATTTTACCCACACACCAGGTACCTGGTACATTAATAGCTCGTATCAGCTCAGTAGGGTGGCAACGTAACAGTTCGGCACTTTGTTCCCTCGCGTCTCATACTCTACTCAAGATACCTGCGTGTGTACTTCCTAGACCGTTTTTTCTACCCGTAGATAACTGGCGGAGAAGGACAGACGCTTCCGACAGAAGTTGATGGCATTTGAGGAATTAAAACTCCCACAAGCTAGTATGGGGAATTCAACCGATGACATCAACAACTCTAACCGTGCTGCTGTAGTAGCCGTTCTTGGAGGCGACCAGCATTATACCAGAGGTACTGGTACTCTGTCGTACCTGGGTATCGAAGATGAGAAAATAATAACCAGTCAATGCGTACCGTATTTGTACGTATATACGGATCATTTGTGCATTTTTTTGTTGTTGTTCGTTTGCATCTCAGTCATCAGCGAGTAGCTTCGCTCTTCTTCTTGTTTATTTTTTTCTTCCCTTCGTCGCGAGAATTCAGGTCCGGGGACCCGAAGACAGGCTCTGTCTTTTCCCCCCTTCCCCGCTCCGAACGCTGCATGTATTGTCCGTGTCCTTCATTTCATCGCCAAAAAAAACATTATCGCATTTGGCGTCGGATTTTGCACATACACGCAGTCCCCGGTGGCTTGGTAGCTAGTCCGCGCGCCTATCATGATCAAGTTTGTGGGGTCAAGTCTCACCGAGTGCATGCTTAATGGTTTTTCCTTGCAAAAAGAAATTGATTAGCGGAAAGCGCGAGAGCGTGAGTTAGCTACATTCGATGAAAATCGACGAGCAGTGGGATTGCTGAACCCTATGCGCGATAAAAAGGCACGTACCGGGGGGGGAAGAAGGGTAGACACCTGTGACCACGGCCTGGCCAGGAGGTCGTCTCGAGGGTAAGACCTCCTACGAGTTAGGCTGGTGAGTGAATAACAAAAAAAAAACACACACACACACACACACCGGGCGTTTCCTGCAGTCGATGTTGTCTCAAAGGCCCTCGTCGTCTTCGAAGAGACCATACAATCAATACAACGAGAGACAAGGCGTCACTCATCAATACACGTGCGAGACAACACCCCCCACAACAGCAGAGGGAGACAACGACAACACACAGCACACACCCTGCTACCCCTAGGCACGACACGACAGGCATGAACACGAACACGTTGCCTGCCTGCCTGCGGCATGCGCTCATATGCACATGCACCATGTATGTATATATATATATACCAGGTATACATATCATATGGGCGTCCCCGGTGGCTTGATGGGTAGTCCGCGCGCCTATCAAGATCAATTTCGGGGGTTCAAGTTCCACCGAGTGCATGCTCAGGGGCTTTTTCTTCCATAAAAGAAATTGATTAGCGGAAAGCGCGAGAGCGTGAGTTAGCTAAAATTCGATGAAAACCGACGAGCAGTGGGAATGCTGAACCCTATGCGCGATAAAAAATAAAGGCACGTACCGGGGGGGAGAAGGGCAGACACCTGTGACCACGACTTGTACAGAAGGGCGTCGAAGGTAACACCTCCTACGATCTAGGCTGGAAGGTGAAAGTGATGATTAAAATAAATAAATAATAATCTGCTGCTGTTTGTGCTCGTTGTTTTCTCGTCTCCGCTCCTTTGGTATATACCGTCATCAACCCCACGAGATATTTATGCATACGTATAACCGGTTCGTACGCACTCGCACTGTGATACGTCGTCGGAAGCTCTCGAGACACACGCCGCAAAGGAAGATTCAAGATTCAGAAACCGCAACTGGTGGAAACTCGTCAGACACTCGCGCGCCGGCCGGTATAGTCTTGATCACACTGGCGCTGCAGAGCAGCAGCAGCAGCAGCAGCCGCAGCAGCACGTATGACATGCTCGTGCATATGTATTGCCCATCCATACAGGCATGCATGCGAAATCGAGTCGCCACGTAGGATACGATGCTCCTGCTGCCGCCACCCGCTGCTACTGCATCAAGTTGTTGTACGAGTATCTTGGTTTTGCTGTGGTCACCTCGTTTTTCATTCACGCCAAGACTACGTAGTAGCTACAAACCATTCCTTCTACCGGTAAGCGCTCTTCACGTGACAAACCTGCACGAACCGAGTTCGTGAAGATTTTTCGAGAGAACGGTCATCGAACTTGTAGCCTGTGACATACCTTGACACCTGGTACATCGTGTGTACGAGCGTTGTTGATTTCATTAAACCGTCCATTCTAACCATCAACATCCAGCACAACCGCCGTGTATATACCGCATCCCTGAAAGTAGTGGAGGTTTGGATGTAATATTAGTTCACAAAATATCTCTATATTTACGGACATGGTGGTATATGCGAGATAAAGTGTTTACACTGGCACACACCTTTTGGTATTTGTTCCCTTTCGTTCGAAATTTCGCAAGGTCTATAATGCAACCTTCGGTGGTGCCTGGACGAAAACACGAGCAACTATGAATGTGTAATGAGCCTATCATCGTGTGTCTGGGTGCTCTTGACACCAAACCGTCCTCTCTACCAGTCGACACGCACTAAACAACCGATGCACGCACCTGGTATATATACATACATTTCTGTTTTTCCTCGTCTCCCGTTCCCCTCCTTGTCTTTTTTTATTCGTTCCTCATCTTATTGAATTCATCATATTCGCCCTTACTGGTAATTATTATTTCCTCCCTCCTATTGATACTATTAACCCATGTATGACCACAGCAGTCCCGTCTTGGGTAAAAACTACTCGGAATTAGACTCGTTTATCCCCGGAACAGAGACTGCGGTGCTGAAGGGGTTCACCCATGTATGACCACAGCAGTCCCGTCTTGGGGTAAAAACTACTCGGAATTAGACTTGTTTATCCCCGGAACAGAGCGGTGCTAAAGGGGTTAACTCATGTATGACCACAATCAGTAGTCCCGTTTGGGGGACAAACTACTTGGGATCAGAGTGGTTTGTTCCCGAAACAAGAGTCCTGGAAAGAACAAATCGTTTTATTTGCGTTGTTTCTGTTTTCGGTCTTCCTCTGTCGCACCGTCTGTTACGACATACCAGGTACATATTATGACGGGGGACCGTAGTAAAAAACCAAATACCATGGTATTGATGATGAAAATGGGTAAATATACAGGTTTTGGTATTTACCGTAGGTCCTGTTTACTATGGTTCCCCGTGTTAGTATCTCTCTAGGACAATAAATCAGGACGGAGGACACTGGTTTGGGTGTACTGATGGAGCTCGTTAGAAACGACGATTAATTGAGCAGACAACACACACACCGCAATTCAGATCCAAGATGCGGTTCGTGCCTTGATATTTTTAACGCGAGAAGACTCCGGCCATTTTTTGTCCCTATCAGTCGACTCGCATCGAAAGTATCTGGATCATTATTATGGCGTGTATCGTACATATATGGTGCTTTTCTTGTCCAGTACAATGGCATGGCACTGCGGCGTTGTCTGCTCTCCTTGCTGCATTATTTACGATGTGTGTGTTTTCACATTGTGTCTTTTCTACCTGTCGACATCCAGCACACCCGGCCGTGTCTTTGTTGATTCTAGGTTCCCGAATCGGTTTTCCTTGCAGAGACGGGCACCCATGTTGCTATCACCGCCTTGGGTACGGTTTTCTCTTTTCGTCCTTTTCCCTCACGTTTCCTTTTTTTTCCTTGTCTCTCCCTTTGTTTCCTTTTCCCTACCCGCCGTCCTTATGCCGGCATCTTCCTCTCCTTCATGTTGCCTCGTCCGTGCAGCCGCTTACTGTCTTCCTTGAGTACGTTTGCTTTCCTTCTATGAAAACGAGCAGCCTTTTCTGGTCTCCTTGCGTCATTTGTACGCATTGTCTTTCATTTCATACTTCAGTCTTGTTTCATTGTGTTCTCGTTTTTTATTGTTTCATCTTCGGCTCGTGGTGTCGTGTCTTCGTTCGTTTCCGGCACGACGGCATTTATTCCACTTGCTTTTTTTTAACCCATAAACTTGCGACTATTTTTTTTTGTTTTCGGTCTTTCTCCGTCTCAACAGTCAGTCTGTGGTGATCGCAGAGTTATGGTGGCTCTTTTTTGACAGGAAAAAACCACAGGACGGATACTGGGTGTACTGATGATGAAGCTGGGTAGAAAGGATGATCCAACCCTTCTGAAACTGCGGTCGATCCCGTTTCGTTTCGGGGGCAAACCAGTCAGTTCCTAACTAGTATGTCCTCAGAACGAGACTGCAGTCCTCCAGTAAAAGGGGTAGTGGGAAGCCAAAACAAACAGACCTCATATTTCTCCAGGATGCAGAGTCGGCACGGACATCGGGGTGTGCTGGCTGTCGACGAGTTGACAGAAAGTGGCATACGAACAACCACAAAAAAAGGAACCGGCTCTTCGCGATGGCAACGAGAACAAAAAAATGTTTTCTCGCGTGCCTGTAGCAAAGCCTGGTGCCGTCTGTCCATAGAGAAACGACCGGGTGCGTATGTATACACACCCAATGTGCTACTACTTTGTTGCTCGGTTGCTGATAACATAACAAACCTGTTCGTACGTACCGTCACATTTGTTTCCATCTTGTCCGCTGCCGTAGATAAGACACCACAAACGAGGCCTCTTGCACATGCCGAGGAAAAATAAAACTCAGGTGCGTAGCTTTGAACTGGAGAAATCCTTAAAACTCATGTTTGCAAACCTCATACAATACACACCCGGTTGACGTAAATCTGTTCGTTTCCTCAGACGTGCCCGAATAAAGAGATGCTGCTCTGATGAGAGAGGGTGTTGTCGCGAATTTTCACAGGGATTTTTTCCCACGATGGTCAGATTATGTTCGGCTCCGGATAGCGGCGGCAACGCCACCCCGACCCGGAACTTTGAGCCTAACCCTCGACCCTAACCAGAGGCCTGCTTGGTTGGAGTGCCAGCTGGTCGTTGCGCTTGGAAGGGTTCTATTTGCTGTTCGGGCACACCTGACGAAGTTCGACTGAACGGGCAGATCTACGCTATTAATAGATGTCGCACATCAGGTTCAGCATGTGCCGTTCCGGTGCTGCCGATGGATCGGCGTGGGCGCCGGTACACGCAAGCCGAGAACACCGGCAATATATATAATATATTATTTATACATATATTTATATATATATATATAGAGAGAGAGAGAGAGAGAGAGAGAGAGAGAGAGAGAGAGAGAGAGAGAGAGAGCGGCAACCGGTACCTATCCGCACAGGTATTCCTATCAGTGAGCCAAGCGATATCGGCAGCAGTAGGGCGGGTAACCCGGCACCACTCTACCGGTATCATAGGGAGGGGGACACTACTTTCATCATGGCTTGATTCCATGTGACATGGGCAGGTGTCTCCGACCCGTCGCTTCGTGATCTGGCACCCCTCGGAGCACGCTCTCCCCGGCTGCGTGTCACAAATATACAAACATCAACGACCTCAGAATTCAAGTACGTTGATGATCCGTGTCGTCTTCGGCGAATCTTCGGCGAACGAAGCGTCCAAAAATAAGGAACACTACTGCCGACGCGACGACATAGTTAATAACTGGGGGGAGAGCGGAGAGGATGACTATCCGGGCTAGTGTGTCTACCGTGCGCGTGTGTTCTTCACGTTACACCTTTTTTTCTACCCGTCGACATCCTGCGCGCCTCAAGTGTCCATGCCGATTCTGCATCCTGAAGAGATGCTCGCTTTGTGGTCACTATCGGAAATACACCTCAAACACTGAGGCGGCACAAAGCAGTCAGTCAGGCAGCGCTGACTGCTGTCACAGGGGACCATAGTAAATAGGAACAACTATTGTTTGTGAAAATAAGGAAATGTACAGGTTTTGTGTGTGTACATTAGGTCCTACTGGTACTTACTATCGACCCCAGCGATAACAATAGCTCAGTGGTGAGGGCGTATCTCTAAACCACGACACAAATATACTACAAAGTTCTAACGCAGCCATCAGGGTGGTTGGTGGCCCAGACCTTTTTCTTTGATTTTTCCTTCTCTAGTTCAGTCTTTCGACATTGATTCTCTCTCAACCCATGCATCCCTGGGTTGCTGGGGTGTTCTTTGTTGTGCCTTTCGTATACAGAGCTGTGACATCTGACATTTCGCGTTGTCTACTTTTCTCGACGCATTTCAACGCAGTACATCTCTGTGTCGTGGTTGAGTGACCACAGCAGGAGTGGTGACCCCCAAAAGCTGCTAGAGTTGACTCCCCTACTTCAAACCCCACCGTGACAGTAATCGATTACTTTTCAAAAAAGCAAAACAAAAACAAAAACGAACGGGATCAACTGCTGAGAGCGCGTAGCGTCGGTAGGCGCACCTCAATTAGACAAGTCGATGAGGAAAGAAATGGCTCAAGTCTTCTCGCGATTGGAAAAAAGACATGAACCGTGTTGGAGATGACGGAGAAAAACCTGCTATGTGACCTCGGATCTGGCTCACGGCTAAGACGGAGAGGGAAAAACAAAGGGAAGATACGACAAATTGAAACTAGGGGAACTGATACGCTACGGAAGGATGCAGAATCGGCACGGACACTGCTGCTGTGTTTGCTGGATGGCGGGTAGAAGGAACGGTTGGTTGTGAATAATACTCACAAGGCCGAGTGGGGTATGTATGCCGCTTGTTGATGTCATTATGCACGGCCAGACTGGCTGCTACCCCCTTCGACGGACCCACGCTACACGCAGGCGGGTGGTAACGTAATACTAGTACAGCCGTCGTACGCATGCGTCATAATCTAGCAAGCAGTGCAAACCAGTACGAGGTAGAACACACGGACACACGGACACCCTCAGAGCTGAATAAGGGCAGCACGACGATACGGCCGACTGTTGTAGCGCTGATGCCGTACGTGACATAACTTACTCTACAACGACCAACTCACGATCACAACGGTAATACTGGCTGTCCTCTTTGTGTACACATCTATTAATACTCCAGGCATGCATCATATAATAGGATATTTTACAAACAAGTAAGCCGATTCTATGCACAAACATATCCGTGCGTACATGGGGAGGTGGTATTTTCAGAGCGTTTCTCTTCTTTGCTCGTTCGCGACCCGTGACCCTAAACCAATAAAGGAAATGGGACAAGGATGAGGTTTAGAACCAGCCCATACCTGATGAATATACTGCTGCAGGGAGCATACCGATTTTTACGGCAGCAGTCGCCTGTATGGCGTACTTCTCAGGTATGGCTTACGTTGCTTTCAAACCTGTGATAATCTGAAGACAACAACTCTGACTTACACACCCGGTGAAAAAAAAAAAAAAAAACACCCGGTAGAATGCGCGATGGAATTTTAATTTTGACAACCAAGCTTCCGAAGATGAGATTTCAGCAAGTTCTCGATCTCAACATATTATTTTTTTGTCTTCTTTTATCTTCCCTTTTTTCTTCGGGTACGTCGGTTTGTTCGTCTGCATTTTAGTTATCACTCTGTTCGACGTCGGACGATAAATCGAGTCCAACAAGAGGTACCAACATAAAGCTATTGATAGAAGAAAAAAACCGATATGATTCGATATTGTGTCACGTATACATCGGAAATTTCGCTCAGTATATATGGACACATACACATACATACTTCGTGCATACCAGGTACTAGGCATATGTTAAAGGTATGTATCATGTGTATCTGCTAGAGCTGTCAGTCGGCATGATTTTCCCGGCCACTAACTCATCGGTAGGTGATTGCTAGCCAACTAATTGACTCTGGTCGGCAAGTCGGCCGGCGAAGCCAGCCATAGCTGACTTGCCGACAGTCAAGCGAGCGAAGGGAGCCAAATGAGTTATTTCCTCAGCCACGGGCGCCTCGCCAAACATGACATCTCGCAATCAAGAGCCCTTCTCAGACTGTACACAAGTGAGAAGTGAGGAAGCCCAATAAGTTGGATAGTCGGCACGTCCGGGAAACGACTAATTATCAGTCCAGTAACGACTAGTTGGTGCCGACTCGCCGCTCTATTATCTGCACGAGAAGGATGGCGATGCCATAGGATGAAGAGCAAAGCGCAAAAACACGCTCGAAAGGATATATCGATATCGAAACTTTCTGTGCGATGACCGTAACACTATCAATACGTACGTGTAGCATTATGCAATAAATCAAGAACCAGTCTTGCTTGATTCGTCTGTTCGTTCGCTGCATGCATGTTCGCTCACCGCATGCACGCACCTATATACCTGGCATGCTGCAGCTGTGATGTTGAGGTGTGCCGTGATGTTGTTGAGCTGCTGCTGCTGCTGCAGCTGTCGCTGTTTTCGGTCGAACATGCCTCGCGTTGCGTCTGCAAGGCTGTGCGAGCGGGTGATACCCGGTACATACCTGGTCCGAATACTAAGTGATGATGCTGGTCTCGCGTCTCGGGAGGAAGCCCAATACCTCTTGAAACATTCCCATTCATGTTTGACGTATACTTACATATGCTAGATCATATGTACCGGGCATAGTGCTATAATCTCTGGTTGGGAATCTATGGTGCTTTTGATCTTCGAACCGAAGTCAAAACCGGGATTATCTCCCCGGCCCGAGTGGTACACAGGTGACGAGTACGCCTATTTTTTTTCGCACTGGTGTGTAGAATACCATCATTGTCTATGAATACACTCTGATACAAAAAAAAATGACCGTTTATACTTCATGTTAATAATCCAAGTTGATATCAAGATGAATGACCTTGAGTTTGGGGACATGGTGGTATTAATACGAGCTTCATTCATTGGCGTCTTTCGTTTTTTTGCTAACTCGGGGCATCTCGACTGCTGGCGTGCGTGTGTTGTGGCTTTCGTATCCAGTGCCATGACAGATATACGGCATTGTGTTGTCTACTCTCCGCTGCCGCATGACAAAGTACACACTCGCGCACTCGTAGTTTCTCTTGTGTCATAATGATACACGAGCTTGGATCCCCCAAAGACAAAGAACAAAGAATCGGCGAGGACACTGGGTTTGCTGGACGTCGACGGGTACATACGACTGCTGTACCACGACATAAATTTATATATATATATAGATGCGCACGAGATAAAGGTTTAAGTGTGAAAACGTAGCACAAAACACCACAGACAAGAGATCAAACGTTGACGTGTCAACGTGCTGGTCGGAAAAAAGTGGACGCCAGAGAGGTTGGTATATTTCGCTTCTTTACATCTGAAGTTTCGCAACTTCTCGCACCCGTCGGCGATCGGGATCGAGCAGGATCCGGTTTTTGCAGGTGGGACGTTGGGGGCTGGGGAGCAGTTTCTCAGGATCGGAGGGACTCGGGACTCCGGATTCTGGTCGGCTGAAGATGGGGGGGGTTTCCGACCTATACACTGAAGACGTACGTTTAATAACCGTAAGTTTACCGTTGTTCTTGGTCACACGGGTGGTCCGCAGCCGGATATAAATGAGAAAAGAAAACAAGGGAATAAAAAACCCCAACAAACCCCAGAACAAAATCATTTTTTTTTAATCGTTTTCGTAACGATTTGGGTCGAAGGATATACTGCTGCTGTTGTACTCGTTGAACAGATATATACATACATACAGGTATCTGGTTACACAACAATCAGTTTTTTCGTACGATCATACATGATAGGCACCTGGTATACTCGTACCTCGTGCGAGTGTTCTACTATCTGTATTCCGGGTGTGCTCTCTCTGCTTGGGTTGTGAAAGTTATGCGTCAGCAGCAAACTAATTTAGACATGAATACTATAGATAAAAACATCATGACATCCACAGGCGGCAAATCGCTTTGCGTCGCTTGTAGTGAGCGTCTGTCTGTGTTCCTTCACATCAAACCGTTCTTTCTACCCGTCGACATCCAGCACAACCAGTGTCCGTGCCGATTCTTCAATCCTATTATTAATAGTAGAAGAGGATACAAGTTATTCATGTGTAGTCACAACGTCACAGAAATACATTCGACCGAGTGAGGTCGGTCGTCCCCATACGGTGGTCGCGGTCGCGGCGGCGGTAGTGGCGGCGGAGGCCGGGGGCGGGCGCATAAACTGCTGTATAGGACAGATAGGTGTGTTGCCATACACTTTGGATGCGGGCGCGGTCGCTTGTGCCAGAGGCTCCTCTTCCAGGTACTCCCCCGGACGTGTATAATATGATGCCGGTAGGAGTATGCCGTATGGATACGAATTTCAACACAAATACCGCCACGAGGTACATGCTCTCTTATTTGTGTTCTTCGTTTACTCCCGGCAGGCGGCCTCCGTCCTCGGTATCGCGTTGTATTAATTCATTCGCCAGCTCGCGTTCTGTCGAGGGTGGGCCGTCGCACACGCTTCCGCTTCTCGAAGGTCTTCAGTTATTATTACGATTATTATGATAACAATAATGATAATCATTAATACTAATTATCAGGTATTATTATTGTTATGACTAATTATTAATAGGATCAATATGCATTCAATACATTAAATATCAATAGAGCAGTAGTACTACTGCTGTAGCCGACTCGACGCACGTCGACATGCGTCTGTCGCTACGCCAGGATTCCATGCCAGTTATGATGTACCAGGTGGAACACACCAAAATACCTGGCACTTGTGCCTACTTTTCACGATATTTACCACCGCGACCATGAGCCTGCTGTCCGTACTGCCGACAGATTTTCGTATTTGTATGGCACACGTTGTTGACATCGCCTGTTCCAGGTGCCTGGTATAATTTAACCTGCTGATAGGTACCTGGTGTGATATTTCCATTGGGAACTTTCAAGTGACCGCCGACCCTGTCGCCGCCACCTGGCGGCGCCAGAGGTTAATTCATCTCCAGTGACATCCTCCTCATGAGACAGACTGACGGACGATGTCCATGCTGAAAGGTCTACGACTGTTCACAGCGGCGGCTGTTGCTGTTGCGGCAACTACATACTAGTGACGACGAATGCGGCAGGGGAACAACCACTGAACGCGAGGTGCGTTTTTGCTACTTCTACTGCTGCTGCTGCTGCTGCTGCTGCTTCCGCTGCTTCTGCTGCTGCTGCTGCTGCTGCTGCTGCTGCTGCTGCTGCTGCGGCTGCGCTTCGGATACTGGCAGGTTTGAGCCGCCGTCGGCATACAGGCGCCGCCGACGGCATCAGTCGGAACCGCGGATTCTAGCTCACCACGACAGCAGCGTGGCAGAAAGGCTGCGGCTGGCCGCGAGTGGAGGTCGGTCGGAACACCATGACTTGCGACAGCTTTCGGAAATTCTAAACATGAGATGTTATCGGCCATTTGGACGTCCGTCCCCGGGCTCACACACTACAAGACGAACGAAGTACGACTGCTATACGTATCATTGCTTGCGTATCCGATCATGATGTTTATTGCACGCGCGTGAACCGCGAGGGCAAATTAGTACTCACTGCTGCAACTCGCGGAACTAACGTGCTGGCAATCAACGTACAAGGCTAACCTGAAGAGAGTGGCAGCCCGGTACGCGTGGAGACGACCGTCCCTTTGGCTTCGTCCATCAATACTCCGCGGAAGGGCGTGTCGGTGATGATGCGGGAGGATCCAGCTCCCCTCGCCAATTACGTAAGGACCACTTGCTGTAACTTGACAACTTCAAACCGAGCACCCCGGTTCTTCACGTCGAAGCAGGCGAGCCTCCGAAAAGAACGGGAACCTCGTCCGCGCGCTCTCGCGGGACAGATGCTTCTCGGTGTGCCAGAGGTCCATTAACTGGCAGACAGTGCGTGGGCAACAGCACAACACAAGACGTGCAACGAAAAGGGAGACCCACAGGAAACCCACAGGAACGAGGAGCCACCAGATAATGCCTTCAATATATAATGGAACTCCTTCTTTGAAACTTTGAACTTTGAACGAGAGGAACAAACAATCGAACATCGAACATTGCACGAAAAAGGACGACCAACGACTGACGGGACCGGTGACGAGATAAATCGCCTGTGCGGCCCGCGGCCCACACTTCGATCGAATGGCTGAACGATGCGGGGCATCGCGTGCTCAAAGGTCGGTATCGCTGCTTCCTACTGCTATACTGCTGCTGTTGCTTCTGCATCAGCTACTTACTACTATGTCATATTGGTGTGCTGTGATTCCAGCAGACAGAGTGTTCATAGATTTTGGATTTCTGTATAATATCTTACCTGGTATCTAAAATTGCTCTGCTTCTGTCGGTGGGTACGATATCTTAGTACTTGACTCACGAAAAAAAGTAAAAGTACCCCCGCTGCCGTTGTATCATATTTTTTTAATACGATCCGGGAAGCTTTTCAGAGAACAAACGACTTGGAATTACTTGTGCCACACAGCAGCAGTTAGTTGTAAGTTGTAATTTTGCGGTTCACATTTCATGGGGAAAAAAAAAACTATGTAGTACGTACGTACGTACGTACAGAAAGAACCACCTCCTGATGTACCAGGTGTACCAGGTATATATTAAATATACCAGGTATATAAGTCGGGTAGAAAGGACGATTTAATGTGAAGACAACAACAACATATTATACGTACGTCCGGCAGTAAGCCGGTTGCCCCTGTAGACTAGTGGTCAGCTTCAAAGACCACTGACATTGGTACCCAAATTCAAACCCCACCGTGGAGAGACTCTATTTGAAAAAATAAAAAGGAACAAATAATAATTGCTGAGAGCGCCTTCGTTGCGATGATGGTAGGCGGAATCCGTCGCAAGTCGACGAGGGAAGAAAGGGCTGAAACTTCTCGCGATAACGATGCAAGGTAAGAACCGTACGTAGTGTGGGTAGGAGGGAGAAAAGCCCACTTAGTGTCCCCGGATCTGAGTTACGACTAATAAAGAGGGAGAGAGAGAAGAAGGGGGAAGATAATAAATGGGATGGACAAAAAAAAACAAAA
>JBBMHQ010012227.1:0-25240 GCA_037834295.1 Postelsia palmaeformis
GGCAAGAAAAAAAGGGGTCCTCCCCCCCCCCCCCCCCCCCTCATCCTCCCGGTCGAGAGGGGCATCTCGTGCCCGTGAACATGGAAGACGACAAGGTCTGCACTTTTTCCTCGTGCTCGGAGGCGGTGACAACGTCGCAGTTGACTCTTAGAGGGTTTTCCGTGGTTGAGGCAGATGCTTGTAGCATGGTAAACCGTGTCAGACTCGGATGCGAAGTCGTCACCGTCGCCAACCTCGAGAAAAGAACGCAGGCTTCGTCGTCTTTTATTTTTAACGGGCACCGGCCGAGCGTGGCACCCACGAGGACCCCGGTGATTCAAGTTGTGCCGACCAAAGATCAGGCAAACACGACGACCAGCTACAAAACACTCACTTAATTCTTATTAATAGATATATAATTATTAGTAAATAATTTTATCGGAGGATTTGTATGCTTAGTTCATAGTGTCTGCAGTCGTTGGCGCACAGTCTCGTCTTGAAAGAACACAGGAAATTGTAATACTGCACCCAAGAGGATCATCCAAAAACCAGGTATATAGTAATACAAGCATACCCGAACCTGCTTCCCGGTGAACGGGTTCTACGGGGACGTTGGTAGCAGAAGGCCAAGCGTGACGGGACACGTCTAGTAGCGTGTGATGTGCGTATGTACGGCTCTTCTATTGCCTCCTTGCTGTAGATAATCAGCAGGGCTTCCGGAAATCGGATATGACAAAGACGCCGGTTGATGTCGCAAACGAAAAAAACTTCCTCCATCGTCGCCCCGAAAGACTAGGGGAAGGGAGTGTGCTTGCTTCGTGACAGGTACCAGGAATTTTTTACATATCGACCGACAACCCTATTGCAACAACCGCCACTGTCGCGGACAACAATATCCGAAGGACGCCTGTGCGTATATCCCTTCGTCAACTGTGCCGACTAAAGTTGACAAGAAACACTAAGGACAATCGCGCTATATGATACCATCCTCGGGAACAAAATAATAGCGAGACTGCCCTCATCCTTGTCTACGTTCCTCGGCCCGACAAGCAACGGGTCCTTCCACAGTCTATCATCTGTCTACAGAAATTCGTTTCAGAAGCAGTACACACATTCAGTTGTTTTTTGCGAATAGCTGGTAGCGATTCGGAGTTCACAGGGATATATAAATGGTGGGAATACAGATAAGTGCAGCGGTCGTGTCTGTTGTATTTACCTTGGCCTTTTTGGTCCTCTTAGCCAATCTTGTGCCGTCCTGTCGTTGGTTCTCGTCCTTGGCTTGAAGGAAGCGCAGATACCCCTCCGCCAAGTCGGCTTGAAGCTTGGCATCATCCTCATCGCTGAGGGACAGCCAAACCAAGAGCACATGCAGAAACAGATGAGTGAAAAAGTCAAAACCGCAGTGGCGTGTTGACAACAGCAGCAGTAGATACAGAAAAATACTACTATCAAGTATCAAGTGTGAACCTACAAAATGGCAGAATTGGGACCAAAGACAAGTGAGTACCTGGCAGCATTTCACATGGCTAGTCGGTCACGCCAAACCTCCAAGTCTGTCGGCGAGATACACCAACACGACGTACCTGGCACACAACAGATATTGACGTGAAGATAAAGCACCTGGGATGGTATACCGTCGGCGTAGAGACTTACCTGTCGTCGCTGCCCGAATCTTCAACCTCCTCTTCACTCTCATCGGCGTCGGTGCCGGTCGTATCCATGGCAGATGCATCCAGTTTTGAGAGGTCCACGTCGCGGATGGCCTCGAGGTCGCCTCCAGTCTAACACACCGGGAAAAAGAGTGAAAGTGGGCAACAGCACCGGGAAGGGGGTAATATGTTACTGATAGTCCAACCTTATAAACTTTCAAAATTCGCCACCCCTCGCGTAGATTGTCTTCTAGTTTAAGTTACACTGAAATCCCCTAGTTATTCAGTTTTCGGGCACAGGGTTCTTCCGCGGAGAGGGTAGAAAGAGTTGGTTGCCCTTACCGAAGAACTTCCGCTTTGAAGTGAATGGTTTGATAGTCCCCGCCATTTGTCCGCACCCCACTTCGTCACTATGAATAGTATAGTACTCATATGTAGGTCTGTGAAACGCTCGCTAACCTTTATTGAGGCGAGCGAAAAAACGCCTTCTTCCTCGGGAAGATCGACGGCGTGATTCTCCATCCCCATCGCCACCCTCGACCGGAGGCGAGAAGCAGCTTCTCGATCTTTCTTCCTCACGCGCTTTCTCTGGGCCAAGGCTTTCAGTCTGCGCAACAGCGAAGAGGCCAGGCGGATGCCGAATAATTGATCTTGCAAGCAAGCACCATGCAGCTAACAATAGAAATGGCACCATGAAAGCCACCCATTGAACTAAGAAAGAAGAAAAAATTGTCAACTTTTTCAAGCACAAGAGGACAAAAAATCTGCCCTCTCATCCTCATGAGCCAACCGCTACGTCTGGTCTGTACATACATGCAGGCTTACGTTTGACCTACAGGCCCCTCTTTTTTCTCCTGTTTTTCCTCACGACGATAGCCCCGTGCTCGAAGAAGTCAATTCCACGAAAGAGTGCATATTGCGTAACGAACTAGTAATACTGAAGCAGTAAACTATGGCGGAGCAAGAGATGAGCGACTCACTGTAAAGCTCGGATTTCGGCCTGCACTTCGTCCTCCTTCTCCTCCTCCGTCAACGCTACGGCGGGCCCCTCTTCCTCTTCGCCCTCATCTTCGTCACCACTTCCGTCCTCCAGAGCCTTCGTCAGCTCGTCTCGGTAGGCCACCAAGCGCAGGCGCCACTTGATCAATTGCCGGAAGTCCCCCTTGCCGAGGACTCTCAAGTCTGACCGGGAAAAAAACGGACAAAGCATAGAATTAGTGAGTGCCCAGGTTAACTCAGAGGCAATTGGGAGATGGTCCACCACCCTGTTGTTGCGCTTCATCCGTCAAGGAATCGTGGCATTGCAATTGATGTGCCACGTCTGAAAAGGCCTCGACCGGCCAAAAATAGGTCGTCAGATGACATATTTCGCACAGACCACACCAACGGACCGACATCTGGCCCAGACCGCTGTTCAACAGAAGAAAGCAGATGCTGGTCAACGGTTTTGCTTCAAAACGAGAAACAAAATTACAGCAGTTGATGCACTACGTCTGAAAAGGCCTCGACCGGCCAAAAATGTGTCGTCTGATGACATATTCCAATCTGGCCCAGACTGCTGTTCAACAGATGAAAGCAGATGCTGGTCAACGGTTTTGCTTCGGAAACAAGAAACACAATTCCTTTCACACAGTTTTGTTGCAATGATGGAAATACGCACCCGATCGGACGGATTTTGGTCGGTGATTTCCATCTATACTTCAGCCAGTGCCTCATACAAATGCCTCGTTAAATAATCAGAGGGCGACGGGTGCAGAGATCTAGGGTTCGACAAAACGTCTTGCCCTTGATCAAAATAGCTCCCGCTTTTCATACTCGTCATCGTGTTCATAATCACAGGCGGCGAATAATCGGATTCACGACAGCTGTCTACAATTACGCTAAAACTCGGGAACTTGGAAACGAACCAAGAGTCACGCCTCCGAATTTTGATACATATCTCCATATATTCTCAAACTTTGAAAAAAAACTCTCCGATAAGAATGAGCCGGAGTACATTCTTTTTTTTTGGAACTCGCGAAACTACAGACCAACACAAACTTTGTTCTGCGTTGCCTAAAAAACTAGCGTGTACAGATTACTGTAAAAAGAGCAGGGTAACCTGCCTACAACGCAAATTGTCGTTATCAATATACCTGGTTTGTTCAAAACAAAATGTAAAAATTGAATATTCCGAGAATGAAGAAGATTGGAAATGCGCACGTAGAACTTGCTCTCCATTAGGAATACTTATGATGCGAAACTAAAGCTGAACGACGCCAAAGCGAGAGCGCAAAATGGACAAAAATTGACTTACTGTTACGTATAACGTTTCGAGTAATGAATCAGAAGAATACAAATATAGAGTCGAATACCGCCAACGCAAAACCGCCAAATGGACGCGAATTGACTTTCTCGGTTGCAAAAATAGGTCAAAAATAATCAACTTGCATCGTACACCATTTTGGATCCGTTTTGCGTCAACATTGGCGTTATTCGAGTACCAGGTGTATATTTCGGAATTTTTACCTGATGAAAAACATGTTTCGCTCATTTTGACGGTATATATATTGATATCAGGTGTATTGTTGCGTTTTTAGAGTTGGTATCAGAAAAAATAAATTCTGCTCGCTGAAGGGGACTAGAATAATAAATATGCGGCCTTGAGAATATCACCAAAATACGCCATTTGATAAGGCTGAACTACGACAAAAGCAAATGCATCCGCAAAACAGGGGAGCCCGGTTCAGATATGATAGCCTCATACAAATGCCTCGTATGATAATCACAGGTCGTAAAGAAGCGCAAACAAGAGTTCGACAAAACGTCTAGCCCGAGCCTGCATTGCCCCTCCACTTTCATACTCGTCATCTTGGTTTATAATCACTGGCGACCGGCACCGAGAACACTGAACATTGTTCTACGACTTGGCTCAGTTCAGGCTTCGTTCACAGCAGTTGGTGGTTGATAGCCAGATAAGAAAAATTGAATGTTTCTATTGTGCAGCCGTCGACGAAAGTTCCCGAGTCCACACTACTCTTCATTCCGAATTGGTTCCCCGCATACCGACACTATTGATATTTCTTTTTCAACTATTTTCCCCCCGCGTACCGGCAATGTTTCAAGTAAGCACCACTATAGCCCCGACTTAAAGGACCGTTCGTTTGTTGATATTTTTACCCTGTTCGAAAGTGAAGTGTAACATGGGCGCAAACACAGGGAACGTTCGATATTGATGACCTGAACCGTTTCAGTCCTGTAGTCCGTTCCGTTTTGGACACACCCCATGTTAATTTCAAATTTGTCCCCAAAACGGGGCAGAAGTCCGGAATAAGTTGAGCCCTTACCTTGCGTTCAGAGTGGTTACTTGGACCATTTTACTGAAACTGAGCCGTAGTCAATGCATCCCTCCACAAAAAGGTACGAGTAGGGACATGGGGAATATCGTAGGACCCACCAGGACAAAAATGCCTCATACAAATGCCTCGTATGTGAATCACAGGTCGCAGAGAGGCGCAAGAAAAGGTTCAACAAAACGTCTCGCCCGAGCCTGCATTGCCTCCCCACTTTCATACTCGTCATCTTGATTTGTAATCACTGGCAGCCGGTGGTATCCTAATCAAAATCATAGCGTTCCTTTACAGCTCGATACCACCCCCCCCCCAATGTGATCAAAATCAATCGATGCAACAGGGGGGGCAGGACCGTTAACAGACATGTTCTACCTGGTATATATTACTGTAATTTTCCCCCTACCGAACATGCCAATCACGGGAGTTTATTTCATAGCATCTTTGGCTAAAAAGGGCATACACACCTTTGGCCTTGGCTGGAAAAGGAGCAGAACCATCGGATGACAACAGTTCAAGGAACAGCAGGGGGTAATAGCGTGACTTTGACTTCACCCCATTCCGTTGCATGTACATGTATACCAGGTACATGAATACGCAGCGGTTCTACGCGCGCATTAGAATGCCTCGACTGCACTGCACCTGAGCACAGATGTTGAATTTCCTTCGTACTCGCACGGTGCTCCTTGTACACCTGGCAATCCTCGCCAAACTCCAAGACGTGTGTGTCTGTCAGCACGCGCACTGGGTCTTCGGCGTCGATGAAATCGGACACCTACTTGTTCACGCAGGTCAGGGTGGACATGGCGCAGACGAAATCAAGCGAGAAGTCAAACCTTTGTGTAGAGTTACGGCAGCAATTCAAAGCAGTTTTTCGTTCCTGTACCTTTCCGCCGCAGACGTTTTAGTATATCCAGCTGCGAAACTACGAGAGTACTATACCTGGTCAGTAAGACATGTGGGTGGAGGAACAGCTTGCTAGGACAGCGAAGCTGTCGGGGCTTCAGCAAGATGACTGGAAAGTGAGATTCAATCAGCCAGAAAACGCTCATTAGGGTGTTGATAGTATGCAAACAAAGACGTTTCACAAGCCAAAAAAGGAATTATTTTGATTTAGCCTGTGCTCTGTTTTGGTATAGTTCGTGAGGTGCTTTAGGTAAAACAAAAAAAATGAGGACAAAAAGGGTAGGAGTTACACAGAGACGGAAGCGCTCAGACATCCAAGGAAGTTGGGGCCCCAGGCTCGAACACTGCCCGGCAGGGCGTGTGAGCGTCGGCTGATTCACTGCGAATGATTATGGGAATAAAGTCATCATCACGCTTGCGTCTCTTTTTCTCCTATACCTCTCTTTTTCTCCTATACCTGGTACACACCACTCGATTCCAACACATTTTATCGACCTGGACGAATAAGTTTGAACCGCTCTGTGCCATATTTGTGTAGATTTTTCGTGCGTGCATGATCGTGTTCAACACCACGCCCGAGGTTATCCATCTCTCGTGATGGCGTTCATGTATATCGTTCGATCACGATTTTGAGATGACAATTTTCAGTTTTGGGACACGCTCATGCATCCATGCCGAGATCACGAGCCTGGGAAACGCACGATCAAAACTCGTAAGACTGTTGTGGCTGGCATGACAGCACATTAGTACATGGCACGTCAATTTGTGTATGGCATAAAAAGCCGATTGCCTTGACTGACCTTGGCAATCCTGCTGAGCTTCATGCCAAGGTCGTCTGCGTAACCCTGGCGGTGTCTCTTGTTGTGCTGTTCGTACTTCTTGTGGAAGATAGACAGCCCCTTCCGCCCACCTGTTCGCCGAGGACGGCGGCATGAAACGAGGCAACATGAAAAATGTTAGCACAGTATCAGCACTTGAAAGGTTTCACACATCTTACAGATCAGATCTTCATCTCACAATTAGTTTGCTTAGTTTCAGGCAGATGTACCCCTGATATTTAGGACCTGTACCATCTCGACCATTTTCGTGTGCGTTTTTTCGCGCAGCACAGCTAGCTACTCCTTGAGCACCTTGAGTCGGGTGGGAAAGCTAGTGTATCACAACGAACGATATGAAGTATTTAGCACTAGATGCATCAAATGTCCACCGAGGTTCGTTGAAATGTTCAAATGAAGCCGGCGTGAAAGCAACCCGTTACGAAAAAACGGAAACGCCATGGCAGGGCGAGCTCAAGCAAAGGCAACGGTAGAACTGGTAACTGACCTTCAGCTTCGTAGTCCTGTCTGAAGGCGTGCTTGGGGTCAAGCATGCGCGAGTCGATGAAATCGGGCGCCTTATAGTTGCGCCCAACCACGAAGATTTCAGCGGATTGGCTTCGACTGGACGCCGGCTTCACAGCCTGATGAACCAGGAAAGCGACGCACGCAGGTGGCAAGAAGCGATTGTCAGCTTTGTTGCCCAATCAGGCAGTATAGGCGTTGTGTAGATTTACGCATGCGTCGCCTTCCGCCAGAAAAAAAGACACGAACGTCCGGGGAGACGACCCCAACAACAAGCGCACGAGGTGCACACGTACATCATATGTTCAAGTTCAAGCCTACGCATATTTTACCTCACGAACAGACGGCAACGTAGGGGGAACACATGGGAACATACGTGCGTTGTCCACCTGACGTGAATGCGACCGTCATTTATATATACTCGTGAATATATCCTGTTATACCCCTACAATCCTCACGTGCACGTAGTCGGGCGGAGGGATTGTCTAGTGAGGTCAAAAGCTTTTGATACTTCAACAACCCAGACAGGCGGAAGCTGCCGAAGGTCAGAGCTTCGCGAGTGCTTGTATGTACCACTGCTGTTAGTTTTGATCTCCCACTCGCCTGGTGCTCTTCGAAGAACTGCTGGATGACCCACATGAGCGAATTGTAGTCCTGGGATCGGTACACCTTGGTTACAAACGTCCCTCCCTTCTTCAGGTGCTGAGTGGCAACTTTCAGGGCGTGCAGAGCTATCTCGTTTTGCTCGTAGGCGTCTTTCTTGTAGGCAGTTCCGACGTTCGGAGCACCGTCGCACAGAACAACGTCCGCCTGGGTATCGTGTTTTTGAGGAGCGAGATCATAATAGGGACGCCAACAGCAGAGACGCAACGTAGGTTGATCGAAATTGGGAGATTGGGACCTTCTCTTGTATCTGGTACGGTGACTCGTTTTCCATTCGGTCACTTCGTGGACAGCAGCTTTATGGCGATAACAATTTTTGCACGAATGTTCATATTAATATCTTAGTCAGAGTATGATTTACAACGAAACCACTTACGAGAAGATGTACAGCAGCAGTCCTCCCACGAGCAATTGAGCACGAGTGGTGATGATCTCTCACAACCGTAGTTCTATTATTAGGACATGAGTACCTGGTACGACTTGACAGGTATTCTTGTCACAAGCAGTACGTCGTACATCAGTAGTCAACTACAGCGTTACCATCGCATAATACTCCCGTGTAGATAGAGAGCGTGATACAGAGCACCAGAAATGTGTTTAGAAGCGGCAGCGTGACCACTCAAAATCACACAGCGCACGTAAAATACGGATACGAAACAGAGGCAGAAAGGTCCCTGCAGATAAAAATCACGCCTACTCTGTGAGTGAGCAGTGTCCACGAAGGCGGAAAATAATCGACGACTGCTATCCCGGCCATCTGTTGCATGCCTGTTGGCGAGAGTCCCTACATGAGCAACCTCTGACAACTGAAACCTAAAGGCATATCGTATGCTCACCTTCCAAGTCTGCATCTCGCGCTTCAAAGCTGTTCGGCACTCGTCTGTAGTGATGTCGTGGACCAGGGTTTTCACGTTCGGAATAGCGCGAATCGGCAGCAAGTCGACGCCGAGAATGATGCCCCCTCGGGGCATGTACTTCGCGGCGACCTGGCACCACCCCCCTGGGGCGGCGCACAGGTCGATACAGACCTTGGCTGAGCCGAGGAAGTCATACTTCTTATTGATCTGGGATTGACATGCGGCAGAGGAGGCACCGGGATGCATCATGGGGAGGAAGGAACGCGGGGTTACATTCAGCAGTAGGGTGATGTGCAGATGGAGTGTGGGTGGTGGGGCATGGATATTTTATTGGGCACGTGCAACAGCGATCGCGGTAGCAGCACTGTCGAGGCCAAGCTAATGCATCCAGAGGAGTAAACATGTATCATTGTTAAACGCTTGAGAGAAGCGCAGAGCTCAGCTAGGTTGGGTGCGGCCCCGTGCAGAGCTCGATGTCCCCGGGACGTGTGTGTGTGTGGTGGTAGAAGACCGTACACAAGAGTAGCAGAATGAATGCTACAATGCAACGCCCACGCACCTCGATAAGCTTGAACGCAGAACGGGCACGGAAGCCTTGGTCTTTGGCTAGGTAGTAGTACTTGTCGCGATCTTGCCCCTTAGTCTTCCTACCCATGGTCGCTGCGTGGTTGCGGGAGAGTGAACGAGAGGAGCGCCCTCAAAAATGCATAGGTGCCTGGCAGGCGGTGGAAAAAAGGGAGAATAAGTAATGAACCCCCCAATTTGTGCCTCTTGGGAGCATCGAGCACCAGGCAGAGATACCTGTACAGGTACAGCTAAGCTGGACAGGTAGTCAGCAGTAGCATTGATGCATCAGACAGGGTGGCCCATGCCGGAACATGTTTCACGTAGTAGGATGTATCCTGCCTCTAACATGCTGTTCGTGCGGCCGCGCGTGTGAGTTGGAGCTTCATTACAAGCTTTATCGTAGTTTGCAGGGAGTTGCACGTATTGGTCAGCATCTGCAAATTGGCGTTACATACAGCAGTCCAGATGCGTATTGTTCCGTGTCGTGTTGTCGTGTTACACACCGACGAACTCCTGGATCTGCTTGATCTCGTTTATTATATATCTCTCTACAAGGAGTACCTCCAACACCGACGTGCCTTCAGAAAGAAGGTTCCCGGCTTGCCCATCTGTTCATACCGTGGAAATACGCTACTAGCGTGCTGATCAGCTGGTACCATCCGGTTGAACAGATCCAAGAGGAAGGGTGGCGCTTGCAAGGTTTGTCCGAGGAGAACGATAGGGTTGCTCAATAGATGGTTGAGTCTCAGAAAGCGCTGATGCGCAAGGTCGACGAGCTCACGGAGCAGGTTGTAGCTCCAAGACTCCAGTTGGTGGACCAGTCTACTGCGATGGACGATCAGGGCATAGTCTCGGGCTGCCGACAAAATGTGCCAAAGTTTTTCGGAGAAGCACCACAGCAGTACCCGGTGTGGAGAAATAAGATTTTGTCGCACCTATCCATATTTGGTTGCCTGGAAGCAGTTTGGCCGCAAACTGATCCAATCCTGGTAGGGGACGTTGTCGCAGCTCGCTGGGCATGATCTTGTCGTCCCCGACGAGGAGTGGATCGGTTACAGCGAATTTGCTTGCCGGCAACCAAATATGGATAGGTGCGACAAAATCTTATTTCGCCACACCGGGTACTGCTGTGGTGCTTCTCCGAGACACTTTGGCACATTTTGTCGGCAGGCCGAGACTGAATATGCACCTGATCGAACATATTAGGCTTTGGTCAGAGAAGCTGTTCTCGCTCCCGCGGTCAATAAGGTCGGCCAATAAGATCTTCCAGGCGGGGTCGCCAAGTGGGGGCTGAAAAGTCGTCGACGGGGTTTGTTGGAGTCAAGAGGAACTGCCCAACAATATTTGTGGCTCACAAAATTGAGAACCCACGAAAAGGGAGAGGCCCGTTGGTATGGTGCGGTCGCGTTGACGACACCGGGCATATATATGCTGGAGTGCCTCGATCTCCACAAAACCGAGGTTGTGCTCCGCCGTCATGTCTTACGCCACCTATCTGAAGACCACGGCACAGAGTACTATGTTCTGCTCAGGCGTCGCGAACCTCCCCCGCAACGAGCTTAAGAAATCCTTCGGGACCGCTTTGCCGAAATACAAGCTGCAAGCCAACCAGGCGCCAGAATGCCTCGTCCCCCGGCGCTCAGGGTCGCGGCGGCCAAGCTGCTGGAGGAAATGGTGGCAGCCGTCAAGGCAATCGTAATATGATGGGGGTAATCGTGTTGGTGGCCGTGGAGGCACGGGCACCCAAGAAAGGGCATCTGCATCGAGACAGGGGCAGCCGCTCAATGTTAGCAACGGGGTTTTCTTCCAACAGTCTCGGCCTCAGGTGAATTGTTATTAGGTGTGTTCAACCCGGACACCGACACACCGAGTGCACGGTCATTATCACCCTAAATCCCAACAGTGCTGTTGGGCAAGGCAACATTGATATCGTCGCACCGCCACCTCCGCCGCCGAGCTTTGCTGGTCCGCCCACCTCCACGTCGACCACGGTGTCGACGTCCTCGTCTTCTCCCTCCGGTGAACACCAGCATCCCCAACAATTAATGGCATGTTTAGTGCTGTCTGGTAGACATGGATTCTCGCTAAACCCTATTTATCTCACACTAACATGGGTCGCGAAAAATGGATCAGTGCCAGTGGTAGTAGCATGCACATGACTGCTGATTGTGCCGGTATGTACGACTGCGTCCCCCCCCCAGTACCTAACGACCAGGTGATTGTGAATGGCCTCGCGATGTTGCCCATTACTTGTTATAGAAAATTGCGTTTAGTTTTCCGTAGTATTGACGACGTGGTGGCCAAGTTAGACAACGTGGTGCATGTTCCTGGCCTGTGGCTGAATCTGTTTTCTCTTCACGCCGTAGGGAAGCAGCAGGCCGTGGCTATTGATCCCGCCGGGGTCCACGTCACGCCCGGGCGATTTATTTCTCCGAGAAATGACGTTGGTAGCCAGCTGCCTGCCACGCGCAGGGTGCATCAACAGCAGCCTGCTTCAGCACCTGTCGCATCGGGGGTCGTAGGGGTACTCCCAGTTGCTGCCGCCACCATTGCCCCCGTACAATGCCCGTACACATAAACTATCCCGGTATTGTACATGAGACTGCTAAGCAACTGGGATTTTGCTTAACAGGAAAGTTTCGGCCTTGTGGGGGGATGTTCGACGTCTAAGGGGAAGCGCCAGCCTCTCCGAAAGACGCCTCTCACTCGCTCGGAGTGCCCTCTGCAATGGATGTTTGTCGACCTGGCGGGGCCCAAGCCCACCCTATCCGTCGGAGGTGCACTGTACATCATGCTCATCAAGAATGACTTCTCGCGTTTTGGCTGGGATGTTTCATGAAGCAGAAGTCCGACGCCGGTACAACATTCCGGCGGTTCCTAAACGACAATCATGACAGCACGAACCCATCAGTTGTCGAGTGCGTCCGATCTGATGGTGGGAGCGAGTCCAGTGGTGGAACGTTCAGGGACTTTTGCGACGGTTGCGGCATCCGGCAAGAATTCACCACGCCGAAATCGCCGCAGCTAAACAATGTGGTGGAGAGAGGGCTGGCCATTGTCCAGGGGGGCGCGCAGGCCGCCTGTCTTGAGGCGCCGCGCCTTTTTTCCCGACGTTCAAAAAGCCTATGACTGCCTCTCTATGGGCCGAAGCGTGCTTCTCGACCAATGACGTGCTGAAGCGATTTGTCAGGGAAGCTAAGCCGGGCCGTGCATCGCCATGGAGCCGGTTTTGTGGCACGGCGCCACCGCTGTCGAGCCTAAAGCAGAGATATGTTTTTAGTCGAATGGCGGAAGCAATCACCTGTCTTCGTCACTCAAGGTCAAGCTCCCGTCCGGCGCGGTTGTGTACACCCACGATGTGACGAGGGCCCACCCTCGGGAGCCATTCACGCTACCCGAGCCGGCCGGGGGGGGGGGATGTTCATTTGTTGCTTACCTTAGTCATTTGACCATTGAACACTACCCCTTTCGAGACGAACTACCGTTTCTACTCCTAATACAGACACCTCCAACAGGTGGGCGCTCATTGGGTTGTTTCAATATATTACACAGAAAATGTTTGCTAATCTTATCCCCTTCCTGTTTCGCCGCCTGTGGCCATCATCTATCTCCTGGAATCGCGACCACTTTATCGCTGTTATATAGTGTACCAAACTCCTCCACGTTACATTCGTCTGGTTTCCTCATCTCCTTTTCAAATACATCCCGTTCCTGCTTGTGCGTTGCTCAATGTACTACCAGCCGGCCGGGGGGGGGGGTTGCTGATATCTATTCACCGGAATCGGCATCCACGCCAACGGCGTTGCCGCAACAGCAGCAGCAACCGCCGTCTACACCGCCACCGTTGCCGCAATCATCGCCATGTCGTGTTACTCGCCAGCTGGGCAACGACTGTCTGAGCCGGAAGACGGCGATGTGCGATAACCAGGGTGGACGCGAGCGCAAAGCGGAGCTCATCGAAGAGGCCTGCTGTCGATCGTTACGAACCAACATGATAATGCGCAGGCGTTTGTGGAGCAACGCCCGCCTAGCCAGCCTCTCGCAAAATTGACGACACATCCGGCGAGCGAACTGTCAGCGCCGACTTCGTTCGCCAATGCGGCCGTATCCGAGTTTAGGGACACCTGGGACGAAGTGGCGGGAAAATAGTATCTCGGTCTATGTGACACGGGGACTTCCGGCGAGGCTTATCAGCCAAAGGGCGCGAACGTGATATCGGTGGAATGGGTCTTTACATGGAAGAGAAACGAGCATGGGAGAATGACGAAGGCAAAGGCAAGACTAGTGGCGAGAGTTTTTAATCATCGTCAAGAAATATATTACTTCGAGACTTTTCCCCCAACACCTGCCGCAGCTTGTATTCGTTTACTGGCTGCCAAAGCGTGTGAGTTATATATGAATTTGTGTAATTTCGACGCCAAGCAAACTTTTGTCCAGTCGAATCTTGAAGAGGATGTTTTTCTGCGTTTGGCGCAGGGCTGAGGTAACATGTTTGGTGAGGCAGTACGTTCAAACCGCAGTTTTTGCGGCCTTAAGCAAGCCTCGTGCTCGTTGCACAGTCCCGCATGCGAACGCCTGGGTTTGAGCAGTGCGCTGCCGGTGCATGTATTTTACCATTGTTCGAAAAGGTTTCTGTATTTGTCTTTGCTGTCGTACATGTAGATGACATTTTCGCAGCTGAACGGAAGAGTAGGACCGCTTTGGTGAGGACTTGAATAACCTACAGTAGTTCCTATTAACAATCTTGATGTATGTTGCTGGTACGTAAGATTTTCCAGTGATAAGAGTAGGGGCTTGCTAACTATTTCACAGAAGGCTTTCACCGACAAGATCATGGAGAATTTTGTTAGTGTTTCTAACCGGAAGATTCCGGCTGTGGTTGGTCTTGAACTATATTCGAGAAGGATGGACCTGAGGGTGGCTGGCCATTTCGCGAGTCAGTAGGTAGCTTGATGTGGCTTGCGAACCAGACTTGACCCGATACATCGAATGCCGTAAGAGCAGTAAACAGGTATGCCTATGCATCGAAAGCTGTGCACTGGGTAGTAACATTGAGAATTTTGAAGCACTTGAGGACCACGAGTGATCTTGGTTTTATTTATCAACGAGGTTCGGGAATAGATTCATAGATGTTTGTTTTACAGTGGGTTTTCCAAGGATCCCAGGGATTCCAGACAAATGGACGGGCGTAGTAATCGAAGGCGGGTGCTGTGACTAAACCCGGAGATAAACGCCTACCCGCGCAAAAGGATGTGCGGCCGATGCAGCCCACGGCCTCTCGTAGCTCCCAACGTAGCCTTGTGTTTTACCCTCAGCGCTATACTACTCCGAAAGAGTACCGGTCAAGACAGTGCTTACCATGACTCATCAACAATGACCTCAGGCTGCGTGGTACAATGGCCAGTCTGTGCATAAGCTTGGGCAGATTGTGAGCATGGCATGTATGCCCAGCATTGAGCGAGCTAGAACTCTGGTCAATAATACAAGCCATGGTGCGAAAACAGGTGATTGTTACATGGTGCCGAAAGGACCCCGGAGCTGTTGCTCCTATCATGAGTGCTTTGTATGCAGGGATTGTAACTGCTCTCCCAGAGCTGACACAAGCACGCTACAAGACTGTGACATGGTGTCTATTCCGAGAATCGAACTCAGGTTTCCACAGTTTGGTTTTTCTATCGAAAAAATATGCCGGGTTTTCTCTCCTCAAATTTGGTTGACGTCGTGTATCTCGGATCCACCGCTTGGGATATCGCGTAACTGCCCTTGTCCGATCAATCAGCGGGGGAGGATGTTACAGTGATTTTTATGAGGATCCGAGGTTTCCACAGAAGTGGCTTGGTGTATAGGGTTGGTTCGTTCGTTCATTGTTTTTTGTCTTGCGCGTGTTTTCGCAATTGTGGAATTTGGCGGGATTGACTGAAATTCGTGTTGTGTTACTACACGAGGGCGGGGGGGGCCTGTTCGCGATCACAGCCGGGGAGGCTCCGTATAGAAAGCGCGCGGTGAGCGTCCGGGAAGGTGCTAATCTTTAGAGGGCGTTCTATTCGCCGCGTTATTGAGTAAGGCGGCGCATGAGTGTGCGTGCTAGGGAGTGATTTTCCTATTGGAAAAGCCCGGATTTCCTCTCCTCAGTTTGGTTGGCGTAGCGTATCTCGGATCCGCCGCTCAGGATATCGCATGGCTATCCTCGCCCGGCCAACCAGCTGGGGAGGATGTTACAGCGGTTTTTCCAAGGATCCCAGAGATTCCAGAGAAATGGACGGGCGTAGTAATCGAAGGGGGGTGCTGTGACTAAACTCAGAGATAGATGCCTGCCCGCACGAACGGATGTGCGGCCGGTGCAGCCCACGGCCTCTCGTAGCTCCCAACGTAGCCTTGTCTATTATCACCCTCGGCGCTATACTACCATGAAAGAGTACCGGTGAAGACAGTGTTTACCATGACTCACCAACAAGGGCCTCAGGTGGCGTAGTGCAATGGCCAGTCTGTGCATGAACTTGGGCAGAGTGGGAGCGTGGTATGTTTGCCCAGCATTGAGCGGGCTAGAACTCTGGTCAATAATACAAACTATGGCGTGAAAACAGGTGATTGTTACATAGTGCCGAAAGGGCCCCGGAGCTGTTGCTCCTATCATGAGTGCTTTGTATGCAGGAATTTTGTGACGGCTTTCCTAGCACTGACATATGCACGCCACGAGATTGAAACATTTGCTGATAAGTATTATGCCAGTAAGACGACCGATCGGAGGTCGGTATCTGGTGGCATTGTAGTGTGTGGAGGCGCAGCAGTATGCTGGTTTTGTAGGACGCAAAAGTGCGTTGCGCTTTCAACCACAGAGGCCGAGTATGTGGCCATATCTGACTGTGCCAAGGAGGTTTTTTTTATGAAGCACGTGTGGTGTTTTATTTCGCCTGCTCGTGGCGTACCATACATAAAGGTTTTGAGGACAACCGAGATGCAGTACAGCTGGCACAGAAGCCGATTACGATTTCGAGTTCGAAACATGTCGACGTGCGTCATCATCAGTTTTGAGATAAATGGTTTTTAACGGAAATATTGTGGTCATCCGTGTAGCATCGGAATACCAGCATGCTGATTTTCTGACGAAACTCTTGAGTAGGGACTATTTTGAGTTCCACCGTGATTTCCTGATGAATTGAGCCACATGTTAAGGTCTGGAACATGCTGCGAGGACTTTGATATTGAACATCAATGAAGACGGGTCTAGCGTTTGAGGGAAGACTCCCAGCTTGTCTATCTGTCCATACTATGGAACGAGGAACACGCAACGGGTGCAAGTCGCTGCCGTTTTGTGGTTTGACTGCGACCAATCATCAAATCAACAAGATTCGCACCGAAAACTCCTTGTATGTGTACGTAATCTTAAGGACCGTTCGGTGTTTTTCTTAATACATGAATGGTCCTTACACTCACGGACATAGTGGTATCATACAGCTGCATCCTATTCTTGCAGGCAATGATGCGCTCGTTCACTTTATACCTGCCATACAGTAGCAACAACAACTGGATGAGTGTGAACACGCTGTTCTTCGCCCAGAGCGTGAATATGGCCTCAGAGGTCGAGTGATGCCCTCGGAGCAATATCCCACACGACCCCCACGTTCCTCGTGCCACGGGCTGGAATATGTAACGTCAATTGTATTTGTGGTCGCCTTTACTGATTGTAGTAACCGTACCAGGTATGCTACATATGTGCTACCAGGTATGTACCAGGTTACCCCATACAACAGCAGCCCACCCTGAAGAGCTGAGCACAGCTTGAAGAATGAGATATGGCAGTCGTAACACCCGAGCTTTGATGGACAGTAGTGAGTCGAAGATGCGGCCTCTCAGAGCAACATTCGAGGGCAAGCCACTGTAAAATATCTGCCAAACATGAGCCAATCCCGTTCGGTGCGTGAAAGCTTCCACACATCGGACAGACGACGAGGTATATACCATGTATGTAGATCGTACGTTTGCCGATATGAGATGCAAGAGCCGTATCATGCATATACCAGAATCTCTCGCTGCAAACGTGTGAGCAAGAAACGTCTCATACGAGTCTCACCGGGGGAACACGATCAAGCTCATGCAGAGCAGATCACAGATGTCAGGGGTCTACCCGTCCAGAACGTCTAGATCATACAATAGGGATAGGATTTGCCCCATGTGTGTACGCCCGTACCTTCTGGGGCCGCAAGAAGCGGCACCATAATTCCGTAGTGTACTCGCCGGTCCGTCCGAGTAGCCGGCAGCTTTAAGCAAAGGGGCTGTGACCCGAGGGTGAAATCTGAGGTCTGGCGGTTAACAGCCAGACCGGCCCCGGATGGTGCTTTTGTTACATACGTATGCGCCATAACCACTGAGCTATTAGTCCGCGCCGAATGATGGTTCAATAATCTGACACGTAAATGGGCGGCGGGCGGCAGCAAAGTAATGGAATTATCCTGTAAATGCGCCCAGCCGGCTAGAATGATAAGAGGGACTTGTCAGAAGGCGTCCAGGGTGGGTACGCTACCTGCGTTGCGGCTCTCATAGCAGGAGACGTTGTTGGTGTGTTGTTCGAGAATATGTATCACTTTGTCCGCGAAACTATGGGCCGTTTGGTCCTTAATATGAGTAATCACACGGTCCTTACGCTTCTCATATGAGCAGAATGGTACGCAGTAAGAGCACGGCTTATTGGCGGGCGGTCAAGGTGGTGTCCCGCAATATTCCCATTATAGAAACTATCCAACAGGGAAACGGCGGGCACCACGGTTAGACTGCTTATAATTGGTCACGGTCTAAGCTACAGGGCTGAGGGAGTGCTTGGAAATCTTGAACGGGTAGACGTGGAAGGCGGACCATGTGTGTACCCTTGTTACTGCTATGTTGGTCATCCCACCATGCATCACCTATTAACATCCCTAAAAATATTGAAATCCGTCAGGAAAACTAAAAGAAGAAAGCCTGCTCGATAAGTCTAGACCCATTCGACACCTACTTTGTATGGGACAACCTGTCCTGTACAATAGCGGCAACGGCGGAGTATAGTTGCTTTCAGTAGGCAGTCTCAACGGGGCGAAAATGTTAGTCCCAATCAGTTCGATGTTTGCTGGCTACCATTGTCAGCATTCGAGACATCTTTTAGTTCGATGCGCTATTAGCAGAAGACTGGACACCGAACAGTTCGTGCCGGCGGGATGGTGTCCTCCTTCCATCGGGACGTTTTTATAGTTCGTAGATTTCAGTGAAATGAGCTAATGCGACAACACTACATCCTTCCCTCACCATCGTCAGAACCCGGTGGTGGAGGCAGTTATGTAGATGCCCTAGAGGCTGGTATCATAGATGGCTCCAGGAAAATAGGGGTAGAATTGCGCTCAATTCGGAAGATGGACTCCTCTACTCTGACCAGTAGGACGTGGCGAGAGTTTGCCCCGGAGATCAATGCCGAGACCTAGTCGAAGTCTCAAATTTTGTTATTCGTTGGGCTGAAGGACTTTACTCAGTCAGTTGGTGACTGATTAGGTGGCAGCTAGGTTGTCCCTTCTGCGCCGAAACCATTTTCGAAAAGGGGGGAAATTTGGCGGTCATGTGGCGGTCGATGCGGGTGTCGGCGGTGTGGGTAGCGGCAGATTGGGCGTCGGTCGCAACACGAGTGGAAGTCGTCGTCGCGGTTGGTTTGTGTCGGTTCGAAGGGATAGCCTCTTACAATAGCCCCTAGACACAAGCTATGGTAGTAGTGGTGCATCTATTTTGCTTAAGCTCTCCTCACTTGTGGGCTCTACGCTGTGGCACTTTTGGTAGTACCTCTCCCAAAAAACGGTGTCAAGAGAAAAAAAAAGTGAAATACGACCCGAAGCACATTCTCATGGCCTAGGTAAGTATATCGTGGCGAAAAATGGTGGAAACTCCGAAAAAAATATGGATGAGTGGTATTTCAATGATTCTGGGTAGTTTTAAATGTTATTCCAACGATACCTGGATAGTTTTGTTGGTTGAAGAGGGAGCCCGGTCAGTCAGAAAAGTGTTGGCAAACGAAAGGTGCGTCACCGCTATCGAAGCTCGCGTCCCCACTCAGTGAGCGTTGACCAAACAGTCTAGGCTAGAACTGTAAGTCGTCCTATCAAACCAATGAAATATATACCAGGTACTTTGTGAATTCGACTCGGTCTCGGCATTGATCTCGGCGCCCTCGACACACGCTACTAACCTACTTAACCTTCTCAATCAGCGCTGACTGAGGCAGGCTCGTACGTCATCCCCGCTAACCATCAGTTATGGAGTCAAATAATGCATGTGCCACTGCGCGGGGTATGCGGTAGAGCTTCAAAGCTATCAACAACGACGGTAGTACCAGGACTGCGTACGATGAGGAGCGGCAGCGGTAAGAGGTCGGCCACCGAAACGTTCGATTTGACCGGACAAGTATTGTGCGCTCGACCCTTTGGGCTTCAGGTCGTAGCGGCACCACGGACGAGGAAAAACGCTCACACGGATCTTCCAGCAGAAAAAAGCGTGAGCATACGTTACGTACTTTCTGAGGGTATGATACAGGACATCCTTCCAGGAAGGGTATGCCACGGGAAACCATGCCAGGGGAGGGCAGTCTTGGGTACCGCCTGTCACACCTTTAGGAAATCCTTCATTAAAAATAGTACAATGTGTCTGGATTTAACCAGACACCGTCAGTGACAGGTTTTGACTGGTGTCTTAGACGCCGTCAATCACACCTCTATGAGGCCCCACGCTAGAAATATTGTAATAAGGCTAGACTAGACCCGCCGTCGATGACAGGTCTAGACTGCAGCCTTGGATGCCATCTGTCACACCTTGAGAGGAGCTCACAGACTAAATGTAGCGCAATAATTCTAGACTAGACCGCCGTCGGTGACATGCCTAGACGGCTGTCTTGGACGCCGTCAGTCACACCTCCAGCGCTCCCACACCACAACTAGCACAATGAGGCTAGACTAGACCGCCGTCGGTCACAGGTCTAGACTTCCGTCTCCTGGCATAGCTGGATGAAAGCAGGCGATGCCTACAGTATGTTTCCTCTTGGGTGTTCAGAGGAATGATGATAGAAAGTGACGATACAGTAACGGCTACAATCTAATAGATGGTTGGGGGAAGGTGCAAGATTGTATGTCCGAGCTGTCATGCAAGGAGTCGTTCTTCACGGGGCGCAGCACGATCTTACCCGTACGGCTTGGTGCTCATGCTGCTCCTACACGGCTGATAAAACAAAAACATGTCATTGTTTTGGTCGCTTTGAAAAAAGGCTTCGTAACAGATGGCAGGATGCGGTGGTGCGGCACGCATAAACAGCTCTTGAGAGGATGCATTTCGGGGCATCGACGAACGGAAGTTGATCGGTATTCATAGTGTGAAGCGGTCGCTCGCGGGGGGGGGTCTTCACCTTTGTCGTGCTCAGCGCAGGTTAAACGTCGAGCAAGAAAAACTTTGTTGACGTCTGCCGTAAAGAGTCGACGTGAAGTGACAAGGACGATATCCCCAGAGAGATGTGGGCGGCTGACGCCACATTGTATGAAAAAGTTATGTGTGTAAACCGGCACGAATGAAGAAACACCCTTTAGGTTACATGTGAGTTTTCTGCCCGACCCGACGTTTTTTCCCCGACTCAGATTGATTCTAAACCCACCCAGACGCCAGTCTGCGACAAAGTACGCTCTATGCTAGTAGAGACGGCCCAGTCATTTTTTTGCCGCTTCCCCTCCCGAGCCCACACGTAGCAGGCTTCTAAGGAAGTGTCTCCTCTCTCCCCGTCGATCGCGTATCACGATCCACCCCGTTAACCGTGTGTCATGACCTACCCCGTCAATCGCGTGCTATACTCCACCCCGTTACTCGCGTGTCACAACCCACCCTGCCAATCGCGTGCCACAACCCACCGAAACAAATCCCATCGCGCGGTAATACTCTCGCCGGCGATGTACGTCCCCTGAAGCTCGCTTCCTCCACCCTATCGAAGCGCGCTGCTCGTAAAAGGTATGAAAAACTGTAAGAATCATCGTGTGCGAATCTTCTCCAAAAGAGCAACACTCTCCGAGTGGTCGTTTTTCGTGGCCCACTCCACCGCTCGGGTGCTGTAACCAACATGTCTCGTGGAAATCAACCAGTGCAGCACGTCAACATGACCGTTCCCGGCCGCCCAGTCAACGGCTTCCTGCGTACATCCCTCGCCCCTGTTCTTATGCAACCACTTGACTATTTCCTGCAGCGGTGGCGGTAGGAAGAGGGAAGGGAGGCATGCGCGAGGCATCGCCGGGTGTGTCACGGCGAGGGTTGGTTGTGTTGCAGTTCGCCAAAAGTTCACATTCAATGCGGAGGAAACTTCATGTACGAACTAAGCTCTAAACATCATTTCAGCTCAATTCGCTTCTACTGCGACACTAAAAGGTGGTATGTAAATTATGTGGGATGTTCCACGCGTCTCTTCATAGGTAATCGGGTTTTCTGTGGGATGCCCCATAAGATGACACACCTATAGGGTTTCCCATGGCTTGTCCCATAGACTGTTCTACAGAAAACCAAGTATTGTAGATCGTACGCCGTTAATTGGGGAAAAAAAGCTTGTAAATGTCATCCCAGGGTGTGTGTTTTCGTATCACCTCCCTGTGATACCGCAAAGAAACGAAAGTCAACCACGCTTGCAGCTCGGACGGCTTTTTCTCCGACATTAATATGTCGTCAACACAGGGTTATCCAACACCGGGGGGCAGATTTGTCCCGCTGGTGAAGGATGCATGGAAATGCACATGCGTACAATTTGCCGCGCGCGTTTTGTAGATTTCGAAGAAGCTGCTATTTAAATAATAGTGTTGTACGAGTAGCTCGTACCGGGGGGGCACGCGGCTGACTTGCTGTTTTTGGGCTGGCTTGCCGTGGCTATTGCCTGCAGTGGTAACAACAGCGGTGTGTTGCCGGGTTTACCTTACCGACGTGTAGTCTGTGGCTTGACACATGGTTTCAGGACTTCCTCTTCACTACGCAGGAAGCAAGGTGCGTAGCTACTGCAGGCAGTGAAATCACGTGCAGCGCTGGGATTACGCACCAACTTCCCTTCCATCGCAGCCCAGTCCATGGCTTTCGTTGTGCAGCCTTCCGGACGGTTTGCAGCTAGCCACTGAACCACCTCGAGGTGGCCGTGCATAGCGCTCACGTCCATGGCGCTTGTTGTACAGCCCTGGAAATAAAGCGCGGTAGATTGGCCGGCGCAAGGTGATATCGTAAGCTTGCACATGCAACGGATATCACGTGTTGTTGATCTTAATGTGGCCATGCGCGTCAAGAAGAATACGTCGTCAACTTGATGCATCTGATTCGTCAAAAATTACTGCAAAGTTTTCGAGACAATCACAGAATGCCCCGTAAGCTTGTACGTATATACACAAGGGATATCATATGTTTTTCGCTCCGGATGAGCCCACGCGAAGACGAACGGTTTTCGTCAACGTGGTCCGTTCAATCCATCAAAGGTAGTTGCGATGTGCTTCAGATAAACGCAATCTTAGATGCAACCGGGCACAGAGGCGACGGGTGATACACAACATCATCCACGGAACAACATAACTGAACGAGGCTATTTGAACATAGCATTCGCGTGGTTAGGACACTTAGTGGAGGTTCTTCACCTCCGTCCGGTTCTCGTGCAGCCACTTTACTACCTCCAGATGACCGTTGTATGCTGCCCCGTTCATAGCGCTGGTGGTGCACCCCTGAAACGAGTGGAATGAACAAAGGACGCCCATCAGAAGGCGATGAGGCGCCACGGCAACTTGAGCGCTTAGGCAGCAACGGTTCCGATGTATTTGCGATTTATTCTTCCATCATCACTTTTACTTTCCAGTTGACTCGTAGGAGGTTCTACCCTCAGCGTTCTTCTCGACAAGCCGTGGTCACAGGTGTCGTCCCTTTTGCCCCCTTGTACGTGCCTTCATTTTTATCGCGACTAGGGTTCAGCATTCCCACTGTTCGTTGATTATTATCGAATTTAGCTAACTCAAGCTCTCACGCTTTCCGCTAATCATTTATTTTGCAAGAAAAACATCCTTAGGAGCATGATTTAGGTGAGACTCGAACCCACCAAAATTGATCTTAGTAGGCACGCGGACCACCTACCAAGGCGTCGGGGACGCCGGCTGTGCGTGCGATGTAGGTTGGTTGGGCATGAGAACGAGTGTTCGGTAAGACGTAGAACTCCACGCACCGACGACCATTGTACACCGCAAAATATATCAAAAATGGTACTCGCCACATGCATACGTAGGTACCCAGTGATGGGTCTGTCTACCCGACCCAGGTGTCGCGTTTGGGTTTTTTCTACGATAGCATGGCTCATAGTTGCCCGCATGCAGGACTCAAAGCGTGACAGCCCAACTCCGTGTTGAGCCCAACGATCGATCCAAATGTTCATATCATGTACGTCAGTTTGTTGGGTCAGAAGGGACTTCCTACTATTAGAGCCTCAGTCAGCACTAACTGAGCATGGCTTGTATAGGGGGCCGACTTGAGTAACCTAGTGCGTAGGGTAACCCTGTTATGAGCAACTCAATCTGATCGTCGCTTCAGCACCGAGATGACTCGAGCACAAGCTACCACAGCTCAACTGTCTTTGTACCACTCCAAGACGAAGTATTCCCACCCCACACAAATCTCACTC
Source organism: Postelsia palmaeformis (assembly GCA_037834295.1). NCBI lineage: Eukaryota > Phaeophyceae > Laminariales > Laminariaceae > Postelsia > Postelsia palmaeformis. The sequence goes on from JBBMHQ010012227.1 coordinate 23,962, forward strand.
GGAGATTAATGGAGAAGTAACAAAGTTCGGGAGCGACTACACTAAATTTATTACGGAGCACATGCTTCCTTGAACATTAAATCTAGCCTTCCAGTTTCGTACTGTAGAGGGCCGGTACTGTTACATGTATATTGCCGGCATGAGACTCCCATATAAGTTACTGTATATGGATATTATTATCAAATATGAGTGCCGTTGTATCCCCGTTTCCCCTCTTATTGTGAAGGCGTTACTGTAGCCTTCGTACCATCACAAGAACACTACGAGTAGCCTAGGTCAGTCCCCGTTTTTTTATTGTAGAGGGTCCGTGTAAACTGCCGTTGGATGTATATGTATTGCTGATACGAGGCTCACAAGTCACCGTATCATACGATACCTCGCTACGGTTTTTGTGCAGCCACTTCAATACATCCAGGTGCCCGTGCCAAGCCGCCAGAACCATGGCGTACAAGGTGCAGCCCTCGCCGCGGTTAGACGCGAGGAAGTGCAAAACGTGGATGTGCCCACTCGATGCTGCGTTGTCCATTGCGGCCGTAGTACATCCCTCCGCGCGGTTGCGGTGCAAGAACTCTACCACCTGGACCGGCGTTAGACGCGTATCAGAAGAGTAAGAGGAGAGGAGAGGTTCAGGTATTCGGCCGGACAAAACATGCTCTCTCGGAAGGGAGGGAGGGTGGGAGGGGCCGGGGAGGGTGAGAGGTTATGGAATGAGTCACCGTTAAAAGAGTAGTAGGAGAGAAGATGTTTGGTCCAGGTGCTTCGCCAAACAAAAACAGTATCGTTTGAGTACGAGAGAGGCGAGGAAAAGAGAGTTTTCAGGCATCTGATCCGGGTAGAAATTTAATAGGAGGGGAGAGCGGAGAGGTTTGCCTCAGGTGCTTTGGTCGCACAAATACGAACCGAGGAAGAGGACAGGCCACGACGAACATTTAGGCACACAGGTGAGCACCAATTCTTTCTCATGAGCTCGGTAGGCAGCACAAGGCGAGGAGTCGCCTCCAATATTCGTCACATATGCTGGAAGGCTGTAGAAACTGCGTAGGTAGCGGCCGATTCATCACACAGCTTGCAAAGTTATAGAATCGGGGTTACCCGGGAGAAACCACTGTCGACGCGTTTCGTTTGCAATATAAAACATGAGTGCAATAGTGTGTGTTTGCGCACTTCGACGCAGTCGACGAAGGAAGAAATATATATTAACTCCTGACGCAGCAAAAACGAAATAACGCACAGGAGTAGGGAGGAGCGGGAGGGGGGGGGGGGGGGGTCCCCCGTTCGT
>JBBMHQ010012228.1:0-17991 GCA_037834295.1 Postelsia palmaeformis
TGAACTGCAGGGTGTCACGGCTGATTGTTAACGTTGGTAGAATAATGGGGTAGGGAGGGGATTATGCGGTGCAGTGCTGGATGGAGGCTTCAGGGATGGAGGAGGGGGGGGGGCGAGGGCGTATTGATTAGTTGCTTGCCTTAGTCACTTAACCGTTGCCCGCGCACGCGTCGCTTTCGAGACAGAGCACCGTGCCTACTCCTAATAGAGGCAGGCACTCATCACGTTGCTTCCATGTACTCCATATTTTTTGTATCCCCTCTCCGGTTCGTCGTCTGTGGCCACCATCTATCTCCAAGGATAGCGATCGTTTTCTCGCGGCTATCGAGTGTGCCAGACTCCTCAATGTCACCTTCGTCTATTTCCCTCATCTCTTCTTGTAACATATCCCGTCCCTCCTTGTGCACATTATCCGACCCTGTGAGTTATTATCTCCATCATACTGCTTTACAACAAGGGTACACCTGTGCATCTACTTCCTCCTCCTCCCCGCTACTCGTATATCGTTTTCATTTTTCCGCCAGGTCTAGGTCCCCTACACGAAATTGCAGTGTTAGCGTGTTTACGCAGTTCATTGGGCGGTGCAAAATACTCTTCAATCCCTATCTGTCCTCCGAACACCCCGTACATCTTCAAGTGTTCCCTCCCTCTTCTTTCAGCGTAGCACATCTTCAAGCATTCCCTCCTCTTTCAGCGTATTTTTCGGCGATAGCCCTTTCCTTCTGTCTATCCTCTGTTTGAAAAGTCTTGTATATACTCCCCAAACCTATCTATGGACAGTAACTCTTCTTGGTTTCCTCTTATATCCTCCCATCTTTTCTCGACTACACTATCCCCACGTCACACGCGAGCGCACCCATCTGCTACTTTTCTCCCGTTCAGCCCTTTCAGGTTCAACCGCCAACTTATTTTTCGGGATGCTCCTTGCTCTACGTTGTCACTTCAACTTTCTCGCTTCTCTCTTTGTTCCGAGGGGGTACATCCCTAGTTCTGCTCTTCAAACTGTATTACGTGGGACCATAGTAAATAGGACCAAATATTATAAGTAAAAATAGCGAAATATATACCAGGTAGGTTTTTGTGTCTATCGTAGGTCCTACCGGTATTTGATATGGTGGCCCGTAATAGTAATCGTCTGACATGAAGCTCCTGTACTATTTGTCTGACTTGAAGCTTTGTTCTGAGCCGGTATATTCCCAGTTCTCCTCCTTTTAATAGAACTCTATTATTCGTGATACTTGAAGCATTCTATTAATATCGATAGTATGGATGCACATCAACTCATTTCTCATTTTCGGACTTGATTTGATCTTTAAATACTTCGGCCTAATCGGGTTGATATAATCATGGTGATTGCGGGGGACCATCGTAGATAAGACCAAATTTTGTTGGTGAAAATATATGAATATGTAGGTTTTAGTATGTACGACAGGTCCTATTTACTACCAGATACCTGGTATGGTCTTCCGTAATAGTTGATTATAATCAACGCATAATCAACCCAGCGGTGATGTGATTCTAATCATGATTATTGGTTGCTTACATTGATCATTTTCAACGGGTTTTCACAGATTCCGGCTGCAGCGAATGGGACGTTGCTGCGCTCATGCACGGATTCCCTTCCTCCACGCGCTCTCTCTCAAGTAAGTGTAGCCTACAGTACGGTCTCATATACTGTAGCTGCTGCTCTCTTCCACTGCACGCACACAGTCGGAAGCACCAAGGCCCCAATAGAGCTCCTCACAACACGTACCCCCCTCTTGCCACTATTTTCACTATTGCCACTATTGGCGTGCTTGCGAAATAACGAAAGGCACCATGCCATCTCCTGAATAAAGTATGCATGCTTGAGTGCCGCCATCCTTCGCTCCGTTGCAAGCAGTAGCCAGACGGGGCCCTACCATTTATCGAGTACAGCAGACGGAATAGCAGTCTATTCAGAATACAGCAGTACAACATTCTATTAATACCAGAGGTCGTGATTCGTGCTTTCATGAAGGAAAATTGAAGATTGTATACCCCACCCTCTTTGCACCAATTTTGGCAAGTTTTCACAGCGTCGTTAAAAGCGGTCCATTTTCCCAAAATAGCAAGTTTTTGGAATTCTGGCTTTCCAAGTCTTGCTAAAAACTTGCCAAATGAAAAAGCAAGTACAAGATTGAACGGAGGAGATCTGGTGTTCATGGAGAGGTATTGAATCGTTGGCATGCGTAAACAGAAGGGGATGGGCAAGAGGTTCATATATAGAGTTAATGATGGGTTGCAGTTGGTTGAACAAGGAAGGCAGAGGCTGGGAAGGGTTGATACAGTGAGGAAGCGGACCATCTGCCGCAGTACTCTACTCGTGTGGGTCTGTTATCCTTTAGGAGGTCGGCGAGTCGAAAGAAGAACCCGCCCCTGCTCCCTTGTGGTTTAAGCATTATAGGTTGCAAGCACACGTTGGCAGTCTATATCGGGTGTGTGCTATATATGCTACTGTAGGTTAAGTGTGGATAAAGTCCAGCACTTGTTCATAATACTTCCAGATTCATGAGCAAAGCGAAGCCCAAATTAACCAATTCTCCGAAAACTTGCCAACGGAGGGCTTGTTAAATAGGCCATAAAAAAGCTTGCCAAAAAACTTGTTAAAGTGGCAAATCCAAATTTCCAAAAACTTGCTATTTTAGAAAGTATTCTTGCCCAATACGTGTCGTTAAAAACGACCCTAAGAAGGCTCTTTCTCGCAGCCGCCTCCCGCTTGAGACCGCCAAGAGAGATTCCGCCAACCTCAGCGTCGGCTTTCTTGACCTCTTATTCGACGATGTTTGTCATGGTCCCTTCTTCTGCCATTGCTAGAGGGGGGCCATAGTAAATAGGGCCTACGGTACACACAAACACCTATATATTCCGCTATTTTTGGTGATAATATTTCGTCTTATTAACTATGGTTCCCCGTAATAGAGGGGAAATAGCCATCGTCTATTGCACCATCGGCGCCTGTGTCGCTTCCTGGACCACACCACAGCCTGCGCCGCTGCCTGAGCCGTAGCCGGGACCGCTGACAGCACCGCTCCCTGCCCCACTGCCTGCACCTCTCCTGGCACCGCTGTCTGCACCTCTCTCTGCACTGTTGCTGGGACCCGTCTCATTCATGGTATTTGTTGCGCACATAGTCTAACACGTGTGGAGTGCCCTCTGAGGCCCGCGGTGCTCTTGTGTCTGAGGGTGGGAGGTGCGCTCGTGCGCGTGTGTCTAATCGTGTGGGAGGGGCTGCTCGCGATAGACTCCTTTCGGTTGCGCCGTAGGTCCGTTTTGTTTGCAGATACAACGAAAAATGCCTATTTTCTATCGGAAATTAACCAACTAATTATGATCATGATGACCAATCAACTAATCACAACTAATCATGATCATGATGACGAATCAACTAATCACAACTAATCATGATTACTTGATAAATAATAACTAGCCAACAAAAAATTAATCCACATCATGATTGAAATTATTCACCAAATATTTAATCATAATCAACACGTGACTATTAGTTGATGTACATCTCCACTTAATAGACTTTTTTATGTGGGGCGGTGCTTATAATTGCGGACAGCGGCCCGACACTTGCGGCATGGGCTTTCCTAAACTTTGAATACCATTTTCTGCTGCGCTGCGTTGAGGGGGTGGAGTGACCATGAGCTACAGTGTGTACGAGGAAATGTACTGCACGCGGGTCCCAGTGATGGTTCGTTTTGTATGCTCGAGCTCGCTACAGCACCAGTGGATGCAAACGGGGTCGCCATTGGAGCGGGGCGCGAGGCACAGCTAGGCCCTCTGTCCCGCTCTCCCCCCCCCCTCCTTGAGCTCCGTCTCGAAAGGGATGCATGGTTGATGGTCAAGGGACAAAGGCAAGCAAGAAAAAAGTACGCCCCCCCCCCCCCTCCTCGAGCCCCTCCCGCCGCGCCCCAGACTGTGCACATGTGACGACCACAAAAAGACGCGGCAGTAACCACAGTAATCGTACTCGCACTCGTGGCCCAATAGCAGAGTGGTAAGATACCAGCTGACAGCTTATGCATTTCGTGCGTGCGCGGTATCCCGTTCGTTCGTCAGCTGCGAATTCGACCAGGTGATGAAAGCGTCGGCTGAGCGTGTACGTACAGTAACGCGCGTGGCGCGCGTGGATGGATGATTTTTTTTAAAAGGCCCTGGTTGATGATGACGCGTGTCACACGTGCTCGTATTCACGAACGACCGCACATCGCAGGCACGGAGGGCATCCAAGGTCAGCTGCGCTGCGCTGCGTACGGTCTCGTTGCTTCTGCTGCTGCTGTTGGTTGTTGTTGTTTGTGTTGTTTGTGTTGTGTGTGTGTCTGGGTGTCTGCCGTCATCGCGTACCGGTATGAATTACCAGGCATGTATACAGCAGTACGTGAGCAATACATTTTTGAAACAAATTCTGAAGACGCACGGTATGCACGTTTCGCGCAGTGCGAAGCGGCAGGTGTGAAACTGCTGAGGCTGCGGCTGCTGATGCGAGACCGATACCGCTGCCACTGCTGCTGTTGCTAACCTTGCGTAGGGTCAGAGAAGATAGGCGCTACCGCTGATACCGGTGTACCCCTCTTCTCCGCCCTTTCGCCCTCCCACGTCAAAAAAAGACTTCCATCATAGGAAACTGTGCAAGGCCAAACCCGCGCAATGTATGTAAGTAGTAGTGGTGGAATGGTAGGGCTACCAATCGTAGATCGTTTGTAGTATTGACGTAACCAGAAGTACAGCCCACACCCTAAGTTCAACAAACATAGCTTGCAAGAGCCTTTGGGTTAATCAAAACGCGGGCCTGGGGTAAGCTGACAACCCCCCCCCTCCCCCCTTGTCTGACCTTCCTCTCGACGTTCGGTGGCCACTTCTCCGTATAGGGCAAGAAGTAGAGCAACCAATATGCGGCCACGAAGGCCATCTCGGCCAGCGACAAAGCCAGCTCCTCCGTGACCTGCACCCTGCTCAACCGTTCCACCGTTAAACCCGACCAGACATAGGCCGGGCCAGACCAGACGGCAGTAGCGATCCGTTATTGGTCGGTTTGGTTGGGTTTGCCTTGGTTTGGCTTCGTTAACCCACGCGCAATACGTGCGTTGACGCGTTGACCCCAATACTGACGCTGACCTCAACGCCAACACTTGACACCGACATCGAAAAACACTGAAACACAGGCATTAACACCAACACTAACATCAACATCATCAAAATCAACATCAGACACGAGCAAGATCAACATGAACACGAGCAGGATTCTTTTGACATCTCGGGAAAAAGCAAAATTCAAACTTCCAAAAAACAAAACTCCGAAGAAAAATAAAAATGGAGTCCGGCACAAGCAGGGGCACAGACCGCGTCTTGTACCCGTCCCACACTCTTACTATCCTTGCACTACTCCCAGGTGCCATTACGTTGTCCCAACAGTAACGCCTCATTTATATCTCTCCCTCCAGGCGCACCCTGCAGTAACGCCTCGTTTCTATCCAGTAGAGGTTGCAGTACCTCTTACACGGGAATACTCATATATACATCAGCTATTGATCTCTCGGGATGTTTCATTGGTCAACACACATATATTTGCACCCTACTCCAGCTTGTTGCCCTGTCCCCACCCCGACCTATTTCCACTTCGACTTCAGCCACCACCGCCGCCGCCGCCGACAGGATCTACACAGCACCCAGATCTCATCTGCCTGCCAAGCCCGAGGGTCACCTGCAGCCCAGCACAGCTATCAATACCAAACACGTTCGTCGAATAAGTAGTACGCTATGCACCCTCCCCCAACGCACCTGTGATCCCGACCCTTGGGCCCACTGGCGATCCTCTTCGCCACGGTTGCGGCCACAGCCATCGCCGGGTTGAGCGCCCTCGACACTCGAAGGGCCGCCGCTTCGGTCATCGCTGAGTTGCACATCCTTGCGGAGAGGTCGAGGGAAAAGGAAAGCACACACACGAATCGAACATATATACGAACAAAACGAAAAAGGAAGAACAAGAGAGCCGAATATTAAGACACAACAAAATGCGAGAAAACAGCAGAGGGGAAACGCTGGCCTAAGTTTCAATACACGAGATGAAAAAAAAACGCCAAAACGACCGAAAAAGAAAGAAAGAAAGAAAGAAAGGAAAAAGCGACGAAAGCCAGGGGAGTCGCCGGATCATCGAACGCCGAACAAAAAGAGAAAGCCAGGGGAGTCGCCGGATCATCGAGCGCCGAAAAAAAAACAGAAAACACAGAAAATCCCAAACACAACCAGAGAGAACACCCAGGCTGATCACCAGCTTGGTCTATTATATGTATCCTCTAGTGGTATTAATTGGTACATATAAAAGTTTGGTTTTTCTCCTTTCTCAGTGTATCTGTATCGCTGGCGAGTGTATTATGTGATTTTCGTATCCAGTACGATGGCATGGCATTGCTTTGTTTACTCTCCTGCTGCTGAATTGCGCATACAGTATCTCTGTGTCGTGGTTTTGTGACCGCATAGCTTGTACCTGGTATGTCTCTATTACTAGGATGTCTGAGCCACGGACGCTGGGTCTGTTAGGATTTGGACGGGTAGAAAGAACGGTTGAATGTGAAGAATTTGCACACCTTGAAAAAATGTTTTGAGCCACTGCGAAATCGTCCCAGTTTGATCCCAAGTGATTGTCCCAAAAAACGGAGGTGTAGTTCTAAAGAGTCAATATTACTGCCAAAATCACCCCACACAAATCAATTCCAAGCAGTCCGTCCGCAGAAACGTACGTGCGGGAAGGGGTTCAGGTAAGATTAAACGAAAAAACGCTGTGTGAATACAAAAAAAAAATCACGTTTTTTAGTTTTCGGGAGGCTTGCCGTTGCGCAACATCAACTTTTTGCTCGTCGTGCATTTTCGATTATATCGTACGTCTGGTAGTGTCTTCGATCAACTGCTTCATCATCCTTTTTTGTTGTGGACCTTCACGCTGACTTGGTCGGGTGGCACAAATTAAGTGATTACAAAATGACACCACCTGGTATCAAATTACGTCGTTACGGAGTCTCGCAGCTGCGTGTTTGCAACTGTCTTCAAGTTGTATAGCTGAGAATCTGCACGACTTGAGTCATCGACTTTTACGGGGGGCCATAGTAAAAAGGATCTACGGTACACACAAAAACCTGTATGCTTACCTATTTTTACCAACGATATTTGGTCCTATTTACTATGGCCCCCCGTGGTGGATGTAAGCCGTACTGATAGTCAGACGTTTCCCGGAGGTGCCGACTATCCGACTTATTGGGTTTGGGTTTCCATGCATGTCGGAAGGACGTTGAATGCGAGACCCATATTTATTTCTTGGGCGGGGCGTTGGGCGGAGCCCCTGGGCCGTGAGGCGGGCTGATTTGGTTCGGTTCGCTCGACTGACTAAAGTCGGCCAGTCGGTCGGTCATTCAGCTGGCTTCGTCAGCCGACCTGTCGACTACAGTCAGTTGCTGTAGTTGGCCAACGGCACCTACCGAATTAGTCGTGAAATTGTGCCGACTCGTAGGTCATCAATTTTGAGAATTGTATACTTCGTATAAAAATATCGGTTGGCGATTGTAAAAACGGTTGCAGCCAGCCCGAAATGGGTCCCTATTGCTCGGCGAGGTGTAATAAGTAAATTACAGTCGGAACTCGCATTCGCTCCCACTAACAAAATACCAGGTACCTGACGACGGCGGCGTTGGCGTTGTCTCCGTTAGGCCCTGACGTGGTGGTAGATGGCAGCGCCAGAGCCCTCCGCGACACGGTGATGTTGTTCAGCCGGCTCATTTCCTCCGTATTCTCCATCGCTGAGATAAAATCACCACAGATCACATCGAAACAGCCGAGAACATATTCGAATATATATATATATGTAAATCTTGTGAGACCCAGTTTGGGTACATGATTGGCCAATCCTTCAACCAGTAGCTCGACAGATTATCACCTTAACGAATGGCGTCGACGTCAGGACACGGGTTGTTGGTAGAGGGTTGAATCTGACGTCCATCGTTAGTATGCTTTTGATGGAAAGTGAATTTCTTCACGTCAAGAATCGGATCAACGGATTGTCTCCCTGGGTCTCCTGAGATTGTTAAGAACTTCTGACCTGAAACTTACGGCCCCATAAAAAAAGATCAAAGGCCCCGCTGTTCAGAAGGGGGAGGAGTGTTGAGGTCTAACACAGGCAGGTGATTAGTTGACCTATTGCCAGTAGCCCAACAGACTATTCATAGTACCTCGAAATGAACCCACTCCATATCTGGTAGTCTATTACTACGAGCTGAAGTCGCCATAGAAAATGCAAACATAAAACGTGTAAACAAAATCACGAGAATTCTTCGGTCATTTTACAAGGATAAAATCGCCTTAAAGGGTAATTTCATGATTTACCATCAAGATATGGGTTTGTACTGTTTCCGCCAAAAAGCCGTTGCTGCCAGAACTTAAAATACCGTTTACCGAAAAAGGCTACCAGGAAGTTGTGTTCCCGCCAAACCAGTACCGGGAGTTCACGCCACCGATCTCAGTTGGCGTTCGCAGCACCCAAGAGAAAAATGAAGCCGAAGACGAAAAAAAAGATCCGCAACACCGGAGGCGATTTTTAAGGCCCAGAACGACGAGAGCAAAAAAAAAGCCCAGAACGTCCCAAGGCAGTAAGGGGCCGAAACGCCCACAACTAAACCCAAAATGAGGTATATTAGTAATAGTATGAGCATCGTAGGCTTAAGTTGTGCTGACTTGACTTGAGTTAGCTCACCTCGACGGTTCCTGGTGATCTGGTTGCTGGTCAGGTGCCACATGATGTCCTCCTCGGAAGCGTCCGGCACTCTGTCCTTGTGGAGGTGGCAGTAGTGGTACGGGATCAGCACCTCTTGGTCGTCGTTCAACATTGTGTGTCCCCAGTACACTAGAAGCTTCGGCTACCCACGATTCAAAGAGAGGGAGAGGGAGAGGGAGAGAGAGAGGGGGAGGAAGAGGGATAGGGAGATAGAGGGGGAGACAGAGAGAGAGAGAGAGAGAGAGAACAAGAAAAGGCGTTGTTGTTGAGATGCACCTGTTTTGTGTTCATGATATTCGCAGTGCCACATACGTATTGCTACTGAGGTTACTTTTGTTTTCAAATTTTAAGGATTGTTGGAGTGCTAAGACTGGCCATGTCAAGCTATTCACACATGACCCGAAACAAATCTCGCGGTCGGACGCCTCTTCCAGAAAAGGCGTTGCAGTATGATGGAGACAGCAAATCACCAGCCGCTCGCTGCGAACACATTGAGAAAGACCTTGCAATGAGATGAAGGCGTAATACCGACTTTGCAGTGGGGGGGGGGAAGACGTGCATCGTATCCCGGCCGCGCGGCAGGCGGAGAGGCCGGACCCGAACGCCTTCCAATTTTACAGGAAGAATCGAGGAAGGATCGAGGAAACAAAATCAGAAAAGAGCGAGGACAGGTCCTCACGTTCGCACACTTCACTCGTTGAACACAGTATCTGGCTGCTTGGCTGTCTTTCCGACCGACTGTTTGAATGGTCTGAAAGGTTCGACGTTTTTAATATTCTCATGTGGCTATTTGATTGGTTGAACTGGTTGAATTGTATGACTGTTTCGACTATTACTCCGTTGCCGCTGGACTGTTGGATGCTTCAAATGGTTGACGGTTTGGACTCACAAGACCAGAGTGGTGGGACATGCACCACGGATGGAAATGCATGCGGCAGCCATCCGCTAAGCACCGCTGCACTTTGCTCCTGTCACGAACAAACCGAGCGAAACAAAAGCGAAACAAAGAAACACAAGGGCAGGAGTCAAATGAAAAACCTGGCGCAAAAAACAACAGCAAACCGAAAACCGCACCCAACCGAACCAAACCGAACCGAACCAAACCGATAAACCAAACAAACAAACCGAATCGAATCTCCACGGCCGCCAAGCTAAGTTGTCTCGAAAACACACAGCTTTAGAAAATACCAATGGCACAATACACTCTTACAATGTAGCATGCTCTCGTATTCCCAGAGACTCGTGTGCTTCTCCTATTTCTCGCACGAATGGGGGCTGAAAAATCAAACATTGCGCAGCTTAACAAAACAAAAACACGTACGTACGTACATATGCTCGTAGCTATGCGCCAAGTTAAACTGCCACGTCATATATAGTCGTGCAAACCCCTTTTCTCGCCCCTGGGGCAAACCTATCCCTCGTCGCGTCGGAGAAACGGAAACAAAACAAAATCCCGCCAAATTCTGATCAGCAAAATCCCAACTTCCTATATGAAACCTTCTTTCTCACCCCTGGTGGCAGATTATGCACGGCGAGCACTTTTCAGGAGCGCAAGTGTCGCACCGATCGGTGACAGGATTCAACGACATGTCCATGTTTTCGCTCTGAGTCGGGTCTACCTGCCCTCGAAGGCAACAACAAGGAACGCGCATAGAGCAAAATCGTAAGAGCTTTATTAGAAGGTGAACACAAATGAGATAAAATGAAACAAAGTACGAAATAAAAACGAACGAAACGAAACGAAACGGAACGAAAACAAAAGCAAGCAAACAAAAAAATACAGAAACAAAAATAGCAAAGAAGCAAAACAGAAAGACGAGGAACAGCGAAAAAAAAAACGAAAACGAAAACAAAGCAAGAGAGTATGTCGAGCAAAAATGAACAAATGAACAAAACATGCATTCATTGTAGTGGTGTAAACAAGTAAAAAATGTCACCAGGAACCAGAGTACTTAATAGTGGAGGGCGTCATAAAAAAAAAAAGTCAAGTCGCGGAACACCCTCAACATCCAACTCCAACCGGGACTACAGGACGATAGAGCAGGCAGGACGATAATTATCGCTCATGGTTCGTAAGTTTTCCTATATTTGGAAGCGGCGCAAACAAAAATACAAAAGACTCGCTCCGTTGTTGTCCAGCTGTGCGGTGGATAGTCCTGTGTTCATCCCCAACAATGCTGGAGAGCGTTTGGTCGAAAACGCCTCCTGTATGCCCATCGGATTACTAGTATTTCGGTGAAAGCAACCCGCTACTGTAGCTAATAATAACCACAAAACACACAGCAAGTAGCAGAGTGGTAGTACAAGCACCAAGTAGCTACAAGTACAGTAACAGCGACATATGAGCGTCGTGTGGAACCCCGTGGGACGTACGGAAATTCGGTTTCCGATCGAATGTATGCCAGGTACAAGGTTCCCCTCAGGGATGCACTTGATAAAAACGGGGGGCCATAGTGAATACAGAATGACCAAATATTGTCAGTAAAAATACGTAATTACGTAGGTTTTTGTGTTAACTATAGGTCCTGTTTACTATGGTTCCCCGTGATAAGAATCCCTTGGGTGTCGTCGCGTTGAAAGGGGGGAAACATCATCTTAAGCAGGCAAGCGTTCCTCCTGTGCATATGAGCCAATGAGAGGTTCACTGCTGGTGTACTACTTACTGCTGTCAGAATGTGCTTTACAAAGTTATTAATATTAATAGTACGATAATTTTGAAAAATCGAAGGAATGGTTCGGGGAGTGAGCTGCTGCTGCTGCTGCTGCCACTCCTGCTGCTGCTGCGAGGCCGAGACTGCTGTATGCGGCGTACTGCGAGGAAGCAGCTGTGAACCAAAGGAAATTCCTAAATCAACAGAGAAACCTCCAAAAACTGATCCACAATGCATTCCCGAGGCGGAAGCACTTGCACCGCTCTCTGTGAGATATTTCCATGTGTCGTCCTCAAACGCGACACATACACAGGCACCGTGGCGCGCAGAAAGGAGTTCATAGCGCGACTGCTGCTGTATGCGAGGAGCGCCGGGGTGCGTGGTGGTCAGGCAACCACGCTCGAGATGCAAGGTAGTCAGGCAACCAGGCGAGGTGCCACCTACAGCAGTACACGAACACAGCACAGGACTTGCAAAAACCTGCTGCTGTACATTTGGTTCATGTGTGGGTTTCCATCGTCCTGCTTGGCTCCAGCTCGGCGGAACACCTCCCCGCGATTACTTGCCAGATTTCGCAACTTTCACTGGCCAGAGCACGCGCCACGGAGCCTGGCCGGGAGCCTCACTCGCGTCTGTGGTGAACACGCAGGCTTTCTGCGTGCCCCGCTGCCGAGAAAACGTTAAAAAGACCCCCGGTTGGAAGCGACATGAATGCCTATTATCTAAAAAAAGTGAATTTCATTTCATACCAGGTACCTGGCACACAGTCATGTATACAAGGTATATGCCAGGGGACCTTGGTCCTACGTGAAGACAACAGGCAGCACAAGGTCCATGTTCCGGTGACATCCATGGCGCTGCAATTCGAAGGGGGGAGCCAGGATGTGCGACGCACTGATTGGAACCTTTCTTTGTAACATTGGCGTGCTTACTACTGTAGTCAATCATCGCTCCTTTGCCTCCTTTGCATGCATGGATGTCAGCACGTACGGTTTATACCTACTACGTGCTGCATGCTTGTTTTTTTAGTTATTTCATACTTTCGACAGAAGTCACTCATGAATGTGATGCAGCAGTCTCGTCCACAGCAAAAGCAGCAGCAGCAGCAACAGCACGTCGCCATATATCCGAGACGACCACGCACACGCTCAGCCCTCCATTGCGAAACATATAACGAGAACGCTCGGAGTCCGGTAGCTGTCGCGACGGCAGATAGATAGACGGAAAGAAAGAGAGAGACAGCACAACTACCGTGGTCGTAGACCGACTGACCGAGAGGAACGATATAGTCGGATGTCAGCTGTCAATTTGATCGGTTGATGAACAATCCATCGGTCGAGCGTACAGCAGTCCACGTGAAACGCAAGATGAGACAACTGTTAAAATTATGGACAAGAACAAGTGTCACATGTGCTCGTACCGGTACAAGAATACGGATGAACACAACGCGGCCGCGCAGGGCATGGGGCGCACGAGCAGAGCGGTCCGGATGGCGCGACAGGGCCTCAAACGAAAAACATGACGCATCCCTAAGTATCGAACCGGTGAGTGAGACGTGGTCACACCTTGGTAGTGAACATTTACGGAGGGTTCGTGCTTGGTAAGACTCTAAGTTGATTCAGCCGACTTTGGGTGCTGTGTTTGGACATACTCTAGGTCGATTCGGGCGGCTCGGGTTGCTGTGACTTGGAGAATACTCCAGGTCGATTAAGCCGCTTAGAATAGACCAGGTAACACTTAAGCCAATCAGAGTGCGTAGGCAGTTACATTCGCAAGATTCACTATCAAAACGTGACTACTACTTTAGGTGAGTAATGGGCGACAAAATCTCGAAGCGCCGGGAGGACGAAACAGAGATAAATCAAATACGTCAGATCAAGCATCGAATCATATTTGATTGGCGCCAGAGCCATATTTCGCTTGAAGTTGGAATGAGCAGGAATTTTGCAGAAGGGGTTGCTAAACCCGGTAGGATTGGACATTGAAAAAAACGTTGAAAGGCATGCGATTCGCGCATTGAAACTATTAACCGCTGTCATGGTCCCGGTTAAGAACACCTCACGCGGCGAGCAAAAAAAAAACGGGAGGGGATTTAACGGCTTAGCCCTGACTGCTGCAAAACCTCCCTTCCTCTATATTCAAGTAGCATATCATCGAAACGTGGGCGGGAGTTCCTATTACGGGGGGCCATAGTAAATACAGTATGACCAAATATTGTTATTGGAAATAGCGTAATATGTAGGTTTTTGTGTGTACCGTAGGTCCTATTAACTATGGCCCCCTGTAATAGTCCGTAAACGTATGGGCCGATTGGTTGTCCATAGTAAAACTCAAGCGGTTATTACAGTCCTGTATGAGGCGGCAATCAAGTGTCGTATCTACGCATATTCTGGGGTTTCTTCCGTTGCGGAAAGCGCGGGAGCGAGAGTAAGGCAGAAATTGATGCAAGTCGAAGAGCGGCGGGAATGCTGAACCCTATGCGCGATAAAAATGAAGGAACGAACCGGGGTGGGGAAGGCAAGACATATGTTACCACGGCTGACTGTTCAGAATGCCGCTGAGGGTAAATACGAAACCTCCCACTGGCTGAGCAGGAAGAAAGTACAAGTGATGCTGAAGAAACAAAGGGCCACCATATAGTTAATACCCAAGCGGTCCTTACCAGAACAATTTATCGGACAACAGAGTGGTAAGTACGTAAGTCGGATGTGCCGCTACCGCCACTGTACCTTGAGCAGCCAGGAGCTGCAGTGACCATGCAACCATTTTCCGTCGGAGGTGAGGGCTAGGGCAGACACGCCTTTGAACGGGCACAGCTCGCACTGCAACGCGGCCGACGGCGGCAGATCGTAGGAGCACGCCGTACAGAACCTTCGTTCGCCGAGGATGGCGTTCAGGAGGAAGGAGGGGTGACGGAGGGGGGAGGCATGAGGTAGCCCATGGTATATGGCAACGGCAGCAGCAGCAACAGCCCAGCTTGCCAACAGGAAAAACAAAATATCACCAATATTTCGGTTGACACCAGCACTAACATCAACACCACTGCTACTACTGCTGCTCTTCAACACCCTGCTGCTAATCTCCCTGCTGTCACTTCTACTACACAACTGCAATGATATGTGCCGCTACGTACTGCTGCTACCACTCCTACTCTTGCTCTTGCGACTATCAGTACTCCTAACCCTCCTGCTATACTTGGTACCTCGTATACTACTATGGGGGCCATATTAAATAGAAACCTATATATTTCGCTATTTTTACGAACCATATTTGGTTCTATTTACTATGGTTCTCCGTAATACTATAAATACGAGTATTGGCGAGCGGAGCAGGCGACGGAACTCACCAATCACCCTTCTTGGTGAACTCTTTGATGCCGTAGCACCTCTGGTGAACAACGACGGGACAGCCGCCGCAGGCCACGATCTCGTTGTCGTCGAAGGGCGTATCGTACCCGCACACGCAGCAGCGCTTTTCGATTCGTTTTGGTTTTGTTTTGGGGAGGTGGCAGAAGCATGGCGCCAGGGGGGGGACGGGCGGGGGGGGCATATACTTAGTGCGCTCCGCAGTACCAGTATCATAAGTATCTACCAGCACCTGGTATGGTATCAAAGATCAATGGGCACATAGTCTTGTTCAAAAATATGATGTTCGCGGTTGTCATCTGCGCGGTTCTATCACAGAAGTTCACCTGTTTGTTCACAGCATTTTTTTAGCCCTGTCGTCTCCCTATGAGGTCGCTCTGTCCGATGGTCGTGAGAGCCGTATGACCTATCAATGAATAGCCGTTTCTCGTTGTACATTTTACATCAGCGGCACTCGTCTCCGAATGTTCCCATGCGTTCATAAGTATGCGCAAGTCGCTTGGCTTCGCGGGCGGCATTTGCCGCCCACTACGCCGGCTCAAGAAGGGAAGACAGAACAAAATATGTCAAGTGGACCAGAGTGGACAGCTCCATGAATGCAGAGCTAACTGGAGACTTGAAAATGCCAAGAGCCCCGCCGCCGTGCTCCAGCACAACACCTGAGGACGCCACATGCGTGGGTATGTATAAACTTGAATCCTTGGGGTCACTACTAACGAATGAAACAAATGACACGATTCGGGGCATTCCAATCCTAACGAAAATAGCCGATACGTCACGTTTGTGACATTCTCAGATAAAATAAAATGAATCATATCAAATCCGACGGTCTTCGCGGGTGGAGCCAACTCTCCCGGAGGAACACGGCCAGGCCGAGCGGCGCGGTCGGCCCGGCACGTGATATGTTCATTTCACGGGCCGAAGCCTGGCCCGGCCTGATAGGTTCCAATCTCATGCGCCGTCGGCCAGGCCCAATCCGCGAGATTCCAGTCTCACTAGTCGCCTGCCCGGCCTGGCCCGTGAGATTCTCAGAATATTCTAGTTAATGCTTCGTGCTGTGTCTCCTCCTCGAGGTTACGACGCCGCAACGTGCTCGCTAGCCCGCGCCCAGAGGTTTCTTTGGGCAGCCGCTTGTTACCACAATCGGCGTGGTCTGCCATGCCTCTATACCGGCCTTCGGCGTGGTCTGCCATGCCTCTATACCGGCCTTCGGACACCGATGGTGCCGCGTGGGTCACGTGGTGCTCTGGTAAGGTGTATTTCGAGTCACGGCAAGAACTGATTAATCGTGATTTTGTTTCTTATTTTAGCGAAAAAAAATATGTATGTGGCGTCATGGTTCGTGATGTTTTTGACATGAATCGCGATCGCGATTCGTGACAAAATCCTCACAAATCGTGTCTTTTTTGCTAGGAATGACCCCTGCTCCGTCGATAAACTCCCACCTCACAACCCATCAAGCTGCGTGATGTTTTTCTTGAATAGCTGCTTGTGGTAGAGCATAAAATGCTGCCGTGATTTTGCTTTACAGTACAGTACGGAGTTCAACGCGGACGATGACTAACAAAGATAAGAAAAGAGGGACACTGCGATCAGTCCGATAAAAGATGATCGTTCAGATATCCATAGAACAACAGCGTATAAGAAAAAAGATAAAACTAGGTATACTCGTACATGGTGGCTCTCGGGTATTGTGCAACAGTCTTGCAGAACTCACAGAAGCTCCGCCGGGTATTGTGGCACGAGCGTACATGACTCACAGAAGTTCTGGGCAGGTTTCATAATGTTATACCCGTGCCCCGGGTTTCATGGTACGGGCGTACAGAGCATACAGAAGTTCCGGGTACGGGTAATACCCGGGAACACAGATCAGGTATTTTTCTGTGCGTACCCTACGAAACGCTACCTTGATTATTTGTCTCTCTGTTTTCCCGTTTTTCTTGTAGCCCGTACTCTCACATTGACGTTAGGCGTACACGCGATACATCAATGTTTAGTCTCTCCAGTATATTTAGCGTTGTTGAATGCGTGAGACGTGAAGCGTATCATTCTAACGTCTCTCTCGTACACGCTATTGCGATTGCGACTATACGCATCATAGCGATTCCAGTACTTGTCCAATAAAAATGCGTCCCGCGTCTACCCATCCAGCACAGCGTCCTATACGGTGCCCATATGCAAGCCTGATGTAGTAGTGGATCTACCAGTGCACGTACGTCCTTTCATTGCCCGCCAATACCATGGTCTTGAGCTCAAATAAGCGGGCGTCGTCAGACGCAAAACTTTGTTGCGACGAGTACGAGGATTTCGTCGAAACTCGTATTTGCAAGGTGTGTGACTGCGCATGGGCTACAAGCGCTTCGCGTCGAGAGCGGTTCCGTCCGCTACGCTCGCTCAGGAGGAAGACTGGAACGGAACAGACGATCCAAACAATTAGATTGAACAGCCGACTTGCAAATGTCAAGAACTGTGGTCGTCAGGGGGCATCCCGGGGACATCCCCGGGTTTCCTAAAGAGATATGGATCTTGGGGTTTGACGGATGTTGCGTCCTTGTTGCCGGGAAACATTGACCACAGCAGTCACTCTGTTTGGTCTTCTACTAATAATAAAATTATGCATCTTCTACTCCGGGTCGACTATAATAGGGTGGCTGACTCACTCGAGTGGGACAGCTATAAGCTGCCCTCGAGCTGAGCTAGGTCATCCGAGGCGTACCATAGAACTCCATGCTCCATTCAGGAGAACATTCTGAACGCCGCATGCCGTACGTACGTGCATACCCTAGGTAGGGTTCTCATTTTCTTCTATTGATATGATGTAGCACGGCACCACAGCACCGCAAAAAC
Organism: Postelsia palmaeformis; assembly: GCA_037834295.1. NCBI lineage: Eukaryota > Phaeophyceae > Laminariales > Laminariaceae > Postelsia > Postelsia palmaeformis. Next base: position 17,649 of record JBBMHQ010012228.1, read on the forward strand.
AACTAAAATAAACCCGAAAATCTCAGAAAGAGAGAAAAAAACGTCCCCTCTCATGTAATTATTTTTGGCCTGATTGGAACACCTTGCACCGGTCACAAAGAAAAAAACGAACAGCAGAGCTTTTCTCTCAGCCTCGTCCGCCGCCCGCCCCTCCCGCGACCACTTCGCCGCAAGCTCAAGTTTTCCACAGATGCTCCGAGTACCTTGAAGTACAGTAACGAGTATTGGAGATAATTTACTTCAGGTACTTCGTGTACTCGGAGTATTTCAGGGTTCAATACTCCGGGATACTGCTCGTACTCGGAGTATTTCGGGTATGATCACTCTCGATACTGCTTGTACT
>JBBMHQ010012339.1:0-17987 GCA_037834295.1 Postelsia palmaeformis
GTCGGCAGGACTCGAACCTGCGCGTGAAATCACAATGGGTTTCTAATCCATCCCCTTAACCACTCGGGCACGACGACCGCTGTGAGGATGCATCAAGACGGCGTCGACAGGCTTATTGAACCCAACGTAACCAGTTCACACTTGTGTTGATCATGGATATCGTTCTTGTTTTTGTCCCTGCGTTACGTGTCTTAACCCTTTCAGTAGTCCATTTTTGTTTCCGGGGACAATCCACTCAAAATCTAAGTTTCGTGTCTCCTAAACGGGACTGCGTCGTTGAGAGGGTCGACCCTTTTGGGGTCTGATCCAGGTATAGACTATACTATTCCGGCCCCTAACGAAAGGAACGATTGGATTGTACAGCAGTAGTATGTTCATACAAAGCTCATCGCGCAGAAACATCCGGGAAATTCTGTCTTTAACGAATAGCTATTGATGTATGGTCCGCCCTACGGAATCACGGTCCGATGTTTGATATTTTTTCGCGCCTCGGCGGGGAAAAAAGAAAGAAAATAAGGCATCAGCCGTACGTGCAAGTAGCGTTTCTGGGCAGTTTTGGCCCAATTTTGCTTTTTCGGGTCAGATGTTCAAAAAAAGTTCCAAGAATATGTATTAAACGATACGTGCGTAAAGCAGGAATATTTTTCTCAACCGCCTCTTGCGGAGGGGAAGCACAGCAATCATAACCAGAAACCTTCCCTCTCGGCGGAAATACACACTATCCGTTCAGGCATTGATACCCGTATCACACTATCACACTGGGTGATAATATAACACCACCTGGGACGAATTTCAGACCCGGTTTACCTCCAAGCCATGGGGGGAGCTCACACACAATGAACATGGTGGGTTTGGGAAGGTTTTGTCGAGAAGGTTGCATCTTTAGACGCATGCATTGTTCGCCGTATTCAGTACGCGCTTCCCACTGCCGAGAAAGCCAAGCTTTCAAAATCGTCCTAGAGGGGGTGTGTTACCTTATCACAATGGCGTACGGTATGGAGCCCAAGCGGTCTATGTTGTTGTTGTTGTTATTTTCACATTAACTCATCGCCACAATACAATGTAGTCCGTGGTCGCAGGTTTTTCCTCCCAGAGTAATATCGTGTACCCTCCTATATACGTTTCCACCCTCTTTTCGGCCAATCCCTTGTCGGTTCTGATTACTACCCCTCTGTCTCTGTAAATATATATATATATATATATATATATATATATTTTGTGTTATGCGTATATTCTACCCTAAAGGAAGGTACTTGTGTATACGCGGTTCAGAGTGGTCAATATATTTCGTCGTTGATAGTGCGAGCGCCCAGCGTTGCGAGTAGTCTCAATACCACGCGCGGTTGGTCCAGCTCCGCCTCACATCGCCGTTCGGACGCACTCCTGACATCGATGGTCGAATGACTTGGGGCAAGCAACTTCTGACTGCATAGACTCACAAGCAGCTCTTGGTAAAGGACGCAGCTCACCCTTCATGCGACTCGCCCGACTCCTCACGGCGCCTCGCGCTCTGGCGCAATAATCGTTGTCCATCCCTGGTCGCTCGAAAGCCGACGCGCTCCGCCCCGGCGTTGTAGCGTGGTGAGAGTATGGTCATAGGTCATATGACGACGGCCATGCATGACATAAGTACCGGTACACCCCCCCCCCCCCTACGATACTGTAGATTCATGTCTCCATCCGATATGGTGGCATGACGCCAGTGTTGTCAACCGACAAAAGGAAATGAGCTCGGTCGGTTTTCGGCCGAACCGAACATTTCTCGGTCGGTTTCTCAGTCGAGTTTTCGGCGAAACCAGTCAATTGGTCAACATTTTCGAAGGCGTTCGGTGTCCACATGTTGCCACAGTGTGACGACAAGATTTTTCGGCGTCAAGCGACCTACCTCCCTGGAGTACCTTGCGTCTGCTGCTTCGGGTGGTACGGGCCGACACACGTACTTGTATTCAGCAGGAAACGACATTTACTGGTACTTAAGGCAGATGCTACAATCAAGGGAACTTGGCTGGGTTGTCCTAACGTGCATGTGTGGTCTAGGTACTGCGTATGACAGATGCAACGTGCAGCGTACGTGTAACGCCAGCAATAACTCTAGGTCTTTTGAGGTAGGGGGACTGTGGGCACGGGCAGAGGGCGACAGTTCAGCAGGCGAAGAAGTGGATCTTGTATATACGGTATACAGCTGGACTGCTGTGTTGCAGGTCATATAATACTGGTGCGGCCTGTGCGGGTGCAGCTCGACCACCGAGGGGCTTGCTCACAAGCTTCACGGCGCCGTCACCGGAGCTTTCCACCTCCACCTCCCTCTCCCCTGCACCCGCCTCTGCCTCTGACTTATTGCCAGAATTGCCGTGTGAACTGGACATGATTGTCCGTCGCCCCTCGCTGTAACGCTGGTGCTGCTACTGGTGCTGCTGCTATGGACCGTGTTGCCTTGTTGCTGCGGCCTGCGGGCTATGTTGCGTGACGATATGTGTCCATACATGACAGTGTTTCCACACAGGTGCGTACGTAGGCGTTATTGTTGTAGGGGACAAGAAAAACGGCCGGAAAAGGAAAAACGACTTTTTTGCTGGAAACTGAAAAACCTACGAAAAATGACCTAAAATAAACAAAACTTTCGGTACTCGGTTCACAACACTGCATGATGCTCTCCTTTATCGTGCCACCACTGTAGGAATCTGACATGAGTGCCCCCGCCAGCCCGGGCTCGCTGTTTTCGTGTGGCCGACGTTGTATCTACGTAAGACCCCATCTTAACGGGGAGTTTTAGTTGAAAACGAAGTTTTAGTTTCAATGAATTTTAGTTTGATTTCGAAAAAACGTGTGTGGGTCCTATGGGGAACGGTGTACTAGTTGTCAATCAAAAAGGAATTCGGAGCAATTATTTTATTTCCAACTATTAATGAATTTCCCCGTCAAGATGGGCCCTAGTAACCGTCATCTGTTTCCGATATTTTCTGCCCCTGACCACTACCCGTACGTATGTAGCGTGAATCGTGCATAGTGTCGGGTATCGCATCGAAAGTTTCGAGAGAGTACAAGCGATATCGAACTCTCAATACATCGTGTAGTATCATATCATTCGAACGCGTTCTGCCCTCGTATCTTTCGTGCACATGCTGAACGAAAAGGTTCGATGTATCAAATGTCGAAGCCGTTAATCGATTGGTTTCGTTGTCCTCCGGAGTCGTTTTGATTCTTGTGTGTGTGCTTCTTTTTTTTTTGGTATCGTATCGATATACAATACCTGTTACATATCTATGTAGTTTTTTTCTTTGCAGTTTTATCGATATCGCTTCGAGCTCGACCCTGATAATCGTGTACACGTATTGCCTGGTATAAAAGTCCCCAAAAATGATGCTGTTGTGGGCGAAAGTAGCAGCATGTTTCGCCGATAAGATTGAACCACGAATAAACCATACAAGGCATCGCTGTCTGTTGTTTGGGGACTCGGGCAGCAGGGTGATAACTACACGTACGCGTAACTGGTAGCTGTCGTCAACGTGAACTTGCGTGCCTCGGCGGGTTCCTGTCGCTCGGACGGTTCGTTTCAGCCATCTCGGAAGCGGCCCCTATGTTTGGCGAGATGCATTTTACGAAAACTGTCATTCGCTCGAATTCCTATAAAACTATGATAGTTTCGGGGCTCTCCGTCGCCGGTCTATCAGTACAGCAGTACCCCTACGCAAAGGTTCTCTGCTAAGAAGTTGGTGGCCAGCGCCCACTAGTGACGGTATATCAAGCACTCGGTACTTTATACTGGTGCATTACACGGCTACGTACTTGTACGAGTCCTAAAAGAAGCATAGTTTGTTGTTGTTCTTGTTCCTCACCTATTGGTACTGCTGCAAATGATATGTTATGTTTTGTCCAGTCTGTCTTCGCCTGGCTTGGTGTTAGTCGCAGATTGACCACAGGTAGGTAAGCATATCTGCCGGCGCCTTTCCTTTTTTCTGTTTCTGGCCGTGTCGTTCGAGAAATAGGTGTTTCGAAACACGTGCGTATATATGAAAGTATGTATTACCTGTGCACGTCGTACGTACCATGTCATTTGTGAACATTAACAGCAGTATCTATTTGTAAAAAGTCCCGTAGTGGCTGACTCTTTTCGTACTACAGCAGTACCTACGCGTGCACCAGGTACCTGGTAGCATTTTCACTAAAAAATAATTCGTCGTCGGCAGGACTCGAACCTGCGCGTGAAGTCACAATGGGTTTCTAACCCATCCCCTTAACCACTCGGGCACGACGACTTCATGACTGTGTTCAAGAGAAAGTTTGTCCCGACACCAGCGAACCCGTTACCGTTGACTCGAAAGAGAGAGAGTAGTTCAAAACATCCACGTACCTATATGTATTATGCTTGAGTACAATCGGGGCGTATATTAGGTGGCGAAATGTTGCACTGCGCTGGCTCACATTTGCCCCCCCAAAATTTTTCATTTTTTTCGCTCCGAGGCGTCGGTGATTCAACTTTAGAAAACTTACGCCAGGCAATCAACCGCTCAAAGATGAGCGAGCACACCGCGTATCTACCAACAAAAGGCGAAAAGTCGTGTGCCGGACGAAGCCGGTACTTGCTGCGTTCAAGATCGGGGATAGTTTGTACCCCTTGCTACTGCTGTAGGTTTGCCTATCGCGCAGGTGCGTTGTAATAAGGGGGACAATATTAGATAGGATTACGGGGCACACGAGAACCTATATATTTCGCTGTTTTTGTCAACAATATTTTGTTGTATTTACTATTTTTTTTTTTTTTTTGTCCATCCCATTCATTATCTTCGCCCTTCTCTCTCTCCCTCTTCAGTCGTAACTCAGATCCGGGGTCACTAAGTAGGCTCTTCTCCCTCGTCCCCACTACGGTACTTGCCTTGCATTTTTATCGCGAGAAGATGTCAACACTTTCTTCCCTCGTCGACTTGCGTCATTTACTATGGTCCTCCGTAAAGGTATGATACCACGTACCTGGTATTGTATTAGTTATATACTGCTGCTGTCTGTGGTCAGCAGCGGTACGGAGTGGTTCGGATTTTTTTTAATAAAAGGATGTCGTCGTCGGCAGGACTCGAACCTGCGCGTGAAGTCACAATGGGTTTCTAATCCATCCCCTTAACCACTCGGGCACGACGACATCAACCTCTTGTGAATCCAATTCGCCGACCACACCATCGGTGGTGAACCTCTACATGGTTGCCCATGTGTTGAGGCTCCTTCATTAGGAGCAAACACCGCACCGAAAGGTGGACGCCATCTCACCGAAAGGTGGACGTCATCTCACGTTGGTGTTAATATATCGTTTTCGGCCAAAAGCGTACACATCAGTAGTTCAAAAATCGGTTTCCAATCTGCTGAGCGTGATTCTCCATTGCCCATGGGTCATCCTACACATATGTTTGCAAGGTTAGGTTCTGTAGGGTTTGTGGATTTAGGGTTAGGGTATGGGTGTTATACAGAACTTACAGAAGTTCCGGGTCAGAGTATATGACCCTTACAGAACTCGCAGAAGTTCCGAGTATTGTGGCACGGGCGTACATACCTCACAGGAGTTCCAGGCAGGTAAACAAACGGTGTACCGGTACCCCGGGTATTGTGACTCGGTCGCACAGAACTCACAGAAGTTCCGGGGTACCTGTACGTCGGCCGCACAGAACTCACGGAAGTTCCGGGTATTTGTTGTGGAACGGGCGCACAGAACTCACGGAAGTTCCGATTGTGGCACGGGCGTACAAAACTTACTTACAGCAGTTCCGGGTAATATCCTGGTAAATACCCACCTCAAGGGGGCGAAAAAATATCGAATTTACTCGTCAAACAAATACATAAAATGCATTTCGAAATACTGCGAATGGTGTACTGAAAACACGATACGCTATACCGGTAATAACGCGTACCTGGTATGTAGCAGGCACGTACCATTGTAGCTCATTTCTGTTATTATAGCTGTCTTTCACGATTTTCACGGTGAGGACCGTTCCAACTTCATGGGAACGACTTCCGCGGTCATAGATTTACCTCCCAAATCAAGGTACTTGTATTCCGTTCCACAAGAACAGTACCTTGTAATATTACTGTTAATTAAGCTACTGCAAGTACGTACAGTATGTAAATGGAAAGCCCGAAAGTCCTTCCAAAACCGCCAAGGTAACAACTGAAGATGAAGCCATGGGGATCACAACCACTACTAATGTACTGAAATATTACACACAGCGGTGTTGAATCCCACCATCTGGGTTGTCGAACACTATCAGGCTAATACTAATCTACAGTGCAGCTGCAGCAAGAACTGCAGCCCCCGCCCACCCAGACTACGACAGGCTCTCCCCGGGTACACAGATCACAGTTAGATGCAGCAGTCGCACGAATGTGTGTGTGTAGGCGTGCTCGGCATTTGATTGCTAGTGAGCGAGGTGGGTGGTACAATGTAATCTCCTCTTTGTATTTTTGGTGTGTGTCACTGATGAGACATGACGTCAGAGTGCATAACATCTCTCCTCAACAAAGGTGTCGGGAGACGTGTCAAGCAAGCCAACACATGCACTGTCAAGGGAGGGTAGGGCCGAAGTGTTCAGCACTAAAACCTAGTAGTATGGTTTCAGTCTAGGCATGTCAAGGAAAAGTGCTGTCGGCCAAGAGCTGCAAGTCCTGTCTCCCGACATATTTGCTCCTCAACGCCATCCTAATTTGTACCGGCACCCCGGGTATTGTGCCGAGGGTATATATACCCTTACCCCGGGTATTATGGCGAAGGTTTCACAGAAGTTACAGAAGTTCGGGGTACGGGTATGGATGTCTTCCAGAACTTACAGAAGTTCCGGGTACGGGTATGATACCCGTACAAAACCCACAGAAGGTCCGGGTATTGTGGTACAGGCGTACAGAACTCACAGAGGTTCCGGGCAGGTGAATTAACGTTGTACCAGTACCCCGGGTATTATGAAACGGGGCGTACAGAACTTACAGAAGTTCCGGGTACGAGTATTAATGTCTTACAGGACTTACAGAAGTTTTCTGTAGGGTATTTCCCGGGTAAATTCCCCGGGTATGGTTCTCTAGGTTCCCTGCAGAACTTGAACTTGATTTTTGCATCTCATACGTTTGTAGCCCCTATTTACACACACCGGGAGATAAACACCTAGGATTAAGCATGGCAGTTCACAGATAAATGTACACCACTCGAGCCGTTAATGTAATGACCGCTTGGTCTTCGTATCAATTTCTAAACGGTCGTTATATTTCCGCCCTAAGTGGGGTGAATTTCGAGCCGGGTTTCCCCATAACTTGGGAGGAGGGGGGGGGCGCCCGTGGCGAAAATTGTTGGTCGAGATTTTCCCTTTCATGGACTCGTCGCTCGGAGTCTGGATTCTTGCCATTGGGGAGAATACCGGCTATAATATGTTTTTTTTTACGAGGGGTTGTCTGTTTACTTGGTATGTCATCTGTGTTTTGTACCAGATACACTGTTGTACAGCAGCAGTACTTTGTATTATCGTCCCCACAGAGTTTGCCGATAGTCGTTTCTGCTGCTGATGCTGATGCTGCTGCTGCGATTCGAATATGACGTTAGAGATGGAAAAAAAAGGGAGCAAAAAATTTTCGTCGTCGGCAGGACTCGAACCTGCGCGTGAAATCACAATGGGTTTCTAATCCATCCCCTTAACCACTCGGGCACGACGACGGCGAAATTACGTGCACCACCCGGCATCGGCAACATATCTCAATCCTGCATAAAACAGTCAAAGGTGTGCTTACCTGGCACCTGATATCTATGTTACGCTTTAACCAGTATGTACTACTGTACGTGTCGAATAAACCAGCAACCAGTATGTACCGCTGTACATGTTGTATAAATAACCAGTATGTACTGCTGTACGTGTCGAATAAACAACCAGTATGTACTGCTGTACGTGTTGTATAAACAACCAGTATGTACTGCTGTACGTGTCAAATAAAAAACCAGTTTGTACTGCTGTACGTGTTGGATAAACAACCAGTATGTACTGCTGTACGTGTCGAATAAACAACCAGTATGTACTGCTGTACGTGTCGAATAAACAACCAGTATATACTGCTGTACGTGTCGAATAAACAACCAGTATGTACTGCTGTACGTTGTGTATAAACCACCAGTATGTACTGCTGTACGTGTCAAATAAAAAACCAGTATGTACTGCTGTGCGTGTCGAATAAACAACCAGTATGTACTGCTGTACGTGTCGAATAAACAACCAGTATGTACTGCTGCACGTGTCGAATAAACAACCAGTAAGTACTGTTGTGTGTTGTATAAACATGTAGTTACATGCGTATGAATACATACATACGAGTATCATACCAAGGTACGTATTACTGGATTATTGGGCTTGGCCTGTCTTTGCACGCTGCTTCGTGATCGAAAGAAAGTTCGGGAGGGAGGACGCCTTGTATTTGACGAGCAGGGGTTCTCGTCTGAGACGGTCCCACTTGTTTGAAGATCTATCTGCCATTTTGTTGTGTGAAAGAACCAAGACAACAACGATGCTCTGAGTGAAAAATGAAAATTGGCGTTCTCGTTTATTTTTTTTGTTTCTTCTGTTGGAACATCGCGTCGTACGTTCATTCGTGTATGGTTTGGGACCGGCGAGGCCTCCTGCTGCGACCAGCCAGGGACTCTCAGCCAGGGTCACTACTCCCGCGTTGACTGTTTGGCAATCAACGCGGCACCTAGTCGCAGAGAGTAGGTACCCCGGTAGAATAAACACAAACCAAACGACGGTACACCTCGCTACCAACGATAGGCGGGCGAGATGGTCTACTTTTCCCCTAAACTTCTTTTGCTTTGTCGTGCTGTTGTGGAGCTGCGATATCGCTCACGGAGTAATACTCAACCACGGTCTCCCCACACAACAATGAAGCTTTCCCGACGAGGGACGCACCCTGCTGGCGTCCCCTCTTTTATGTTCCAGATAGCTGCTGCAACATCGCGTCGTACGCTAATTCGTACATAGTTGAGTTCAATGAGGCCTCCTTTTGCTGCGGCATGATATCACACCCATACTTGTCGACCCTCCTCTCATCTCAATGTCGTTGCTCGTTTGATGCGTGCTAGGCACCTGATATATTTTTTCGCGAGTTCCTTCTATCCCTTTTTGTACCCAAACTTGAAGCCTACAGTATTAGTAGATGTTTTTGTGGTTAGGCTACCGTTGGTTGTCCCGTGGGAACGTCGTGTACGATTCTCCATAACCCTCCGACGGCGATACGGCTCTGAGGTATGGGGTTGCGGCGCAATGCACCCGGAACGCGTTTTACCTGGGTGTCGGCACGCAGCGTTGTGGCATGTCTCCGTGCGGTTCTTCCGGAACTGACATACGCTCATGCCGTGCTCGAGGGACGACGAAGGCGGAGATTTTTTTTCATGTAGGTGGTCTCCCGCACTACATTTTCCTAGATACCGCAGCCCGCCATCCACCGTAGTTAACCATACGCTTTCGTCTAATGAATCACGCGTAACATCTGCAACAGTTGGCGTGTTTTGTATGTTCCGCTTGGTCCTCGCCCCCCCATACCATTCGTTCCTCGACTTTCAGATTTGGGGAAGATGAAAATGAAGAGCCTACTTCTCGATGCCTCCGCAATAGAGTCACGAACCCTACTTTGGCAGATGTTACCACGCTTGATACGGCACGATGTACAAATATATTTCTGACAGCAAGGAACTACAGGCACCTGAGCTACGGTGGTGCACTACTCACTACCATGGGTCGCGATGTACTTGGAGCTAACGCAGTTTCGATGCGACTGTGACCATGCACCCGCCGAGAGACAAGGCGGACGTAAGGGCAATCGTTTGCAACGACATGTCGGGTTGACGGTCCATAAATATCAGTAGTACGTATGTTTATATTCCGTACAATTTCTACCACGTGAGTACAGACGTGAAACGGTTGTCAAATATATGCGATATTAGACTTGATTGGTCGAAATAAGTGTCACGGATGCCGAAGATACCGGTTCGTGTTGGCGCAACGTGCGCTCGCTGTTTTCTGCACGTGTGTCAACGTGTGCGCGTACAGTATGCGCTCGAGAACTCGCATCATGTACGCGACATGTGCTTCTTATTTATTCTACTTTGCCACTAAATACCGGCATGTATATTCTAATTGTACCTATAAAAGTGGGATTACCCCGCGACTCCTTCTTTTCGTCGCCAGGTGCGTGGCCCGTCCACATTCCCCCCTAGCATTAACGCCAGCACCTCACGCTCCCGCTGTCCCCGTTGCCGTTTCACGCCGCCGCTCGTCGTATCGCGAACGCTGGCACACTAGCGCACTCCTGGCGTCGATTCGCCTCCATTTTTGCTGTCGCGCACAGGTTGCTATGCATAGCCCAGCACTCCGTTACTCCTGTGCCACCGTCCGTCAAGTGTTGCATCCCCGTCCCTATTTCCAGCAGCCGGCGACGACGACCCTATCGTCTACGGTACGCCCCGTTCACATGTACGTGTCGGGCGCTGGAGAGTCAGCCGTCGCGCTACTTCCCCTTACTTTACGTGTGACCGTCCTCCGGTGTCATCGCACTCTATCCTCTCGTGCGCTGACGGTCGCCGTCCCTCGGCATTGCCGTCGCCACCGCTCTCGCGGCTATTCCGGCCACAAACACGTCCCCCCCTGTCCTCGCTCCCCTGGACCGCCATACGATACACGAATCCCCCGTCGTTTTTTCAGGCCGGCATGGTTCCCATCGATGGTACTATCCTATTATTCCTCGCGGTTTTCGCGCTCTTTCTTGGCAAAAACATCCGGTCCAACGGCGCCAATGGCCGCTGAATGTTCGACCCCGCGTCCGGGTGCGAAAATACGTAGTACGTGTACTGTTGCTGCTGTGCTGTACATAATCTGAGTAGGTACGTACACCTTGAAATAAGCTGAAACGCGTTTTTCTTTCGAAGAGTGTCCTCCACTACTAAACGGTGGTTCGTTTCAGGACGGTTTCGCTCGTCGATGCCTCTTGCGGAGTTGTCCGCTGGGGTTGAACCGTGAGACCGCATGTGTACGTAATAACCTTACATGGTTGGAAAATAAACCCTTCTCGCTCGTGGTGGCCGTAATGCCACCCTGTGCTCGAACGTGTCGGGGGATTTAATATTGAACCCTACCTTCGTGGTCGGGGTTGTAACCCGGGACTGACCGAGCATGTGAGTTGGGTGCGCTGCCGTCGTTTCGATGGCAGCAAAGAGGTATAACGCTGTGTGCTCGCTTGTGCGTGTTGGGGATTGACCCCAGCGTGCTTGCTGTGGCCGCATGGCCAGAACCGCCCGCAGGGGCAAGCACCTCAAGGTGCCACGGGGCCTACTCCCGAATGTTTACTCGTCGCGGTCCGGGGATTCAACCCGGTGTATTCGACCCCGTTCGCACGGATTTTACGTTAGAAGTAGGATATTTCCGCCAAAATGTTTTCTGGATGGCGGGGGTTCCTTAGCCCAAAATCATCAAAAATGCCAAATCTTGTTTCAAAAATGACGGTTTTGTATACTTGAGGCATGGGATTACTCATCGAGAGTCATCTTGATTTTTGCTGAAGTCAGCTTTAGGGTGGGGTATGGAGCTCCTCGGGTGAGGAGCTGCAGAAGAATAGGGTTGCCCTCGATTGCAGAACGCCTCTTTGTCGGGGATTGAGCTCTGTGTGCTTGCTGTGGCCGTAGTGCCAACCAGCCGTCGCTCGTTTGTCACTTCTCATTGTCGTATCTCTCGTGATCGAATCGGCAGGAGTAGAACCTCAACGTGCCACGATGCCTGTCCCCTAAGGTTTACTAGTTGCGGTCCGGGGGTTCAACCCGTCGCATTCGACCGCGTTCGTCGGGGATTGAATCCTGCTTGCTTGCTGTGGCCGTAGTGCCGACCAGCCGTTGCTCAGTTGCCCCTTCTCGCTATCGCATCTCTCGTTATCGAGCCGGCAGGGGTAAGCACCCCAACGTGTCTACTTCCTAATGTCTACTACTGTAGTCGCGGTCCGGGGATTCAACCCGTTGTATTCGAACGCTGGGGGTCCTACCCGTCGCACTACACCATGTCCGTCGGGGATTAAACCCTGCTTGCTTGCTGTGGCCGTACTGCCGATCAGCCGCCGCGTGTCTTCCCCTTCGAGGGTTGAACCCTACGGGCGCGGTCAGGCATTCACGCCCAGCCGCCGTCATCGAATTGATCGGGGGTGTAACCCTTGGGGCGTCATATATATGCGTCGAGGCTAGGGGCTTAGATGCACTTGCTGTAGGTCTGCCATTATCCGCAATTTATATAATACCGAATGCCTGATATACCGTCACTAGTGGGCCGGACATTCCTCAGTACTGTGGCTCGCACTCGGTTATCTCTCACCAGGTATGCGCGAGGGGGTACTGCCGTTCAATAAAAGTTGAGCGAATAAGCGCGACCGATACCTCGCAGCGGGCGAAGTAGAGTATGAACCCATCGATCGATCAAAGTCACAGCTGGTGTAGCTGTAGTAATGCATCTACCCAATACGTCGGCGTAAAGGCTACCTCTCGCGCGTGTTCAGCGTTTACGTATCGATATATTGGTGTACAAATCGAAGTGTACCTTCGTTTGACCGTAGCGTAGACGTAGCTACAGCAGCACGGACCAAAAATTATGCCCGAAACATTCCTGAGCGCTGTGCACCGGATGCGACCCTCTTGTACTTCGCTCGGAAGGGATAACCATCGCAGTACTGCAGTGTCCTAACGCAAAGGTTCTCCGCTGAGGCATTTGTGGTCAGCGGTTTCGGATACGGTATATCATGTTGGGCAGCCCGTTCTTCGTGTGCTATGTACTCCACGCCCCGGCGAAACGAGGGTACGTGCAGACCCATCTGTACGCCGTTGTAGCGATGATGTGATCGCTGCCAGGTGTAGCATCAATAGGCGTGCGTTCGCTGTGCGTGCGACCGTTTGTTACAGGTACGCCCGCTGTGAGTTTGGCCGATTGAATGGTTGATGCTCGATTTTCCCTGCTGCATGGTATACACGTTGGGCGCGTTTGTTTTATGTCCCCATGTACAGCAGTGATATTCAGAGCACTTCCGAAAGAGCGATCGACGATAGAGACGTGACGTTTTAGAAAGAACAACCGATGATAGAGACGTGACGATCTATAGTAACGTTGTCGTCGTTGTTGTTGTTCTCGCGTTAACTACTCGTAGTGCCCAAGGTCTCCAGTCCGTGGTCACAGGACAAGCCTCAACTCTGGAGCCGAAATTCTCACGTTAACTACTCGTAGTGCCCAAGGTCTCCAGTCCGTGGTCACAGGACAAGCCTCAACTCTGGAGCCGAAAAATAACCCGCAGGAAATAAATATGTTAAGGGTACTGGTACCAGGTATAATCAATTTACAGTAGGTGCAGTCAACCTCGCACCATACACCCCCGACCCACGTCGTACATTTTCTCTCACCATCTGTGAAGGTGTTACCTGCTGAGCTATGGGGGTGAATGTCGGTCAATTTGCCAGCCCAGGATAACCCTTACAACACCCCCCCCCCTCCCCATCTGAACGGCGGGATCCTTGGGATGTCAGTATCGTATACGGCCGCACGTTGACTCCACCCGATTCGTTTCGATACCTGGGGAACGAGGGAAATGTGTTCAGGCACGCACGAGCACGCGTTTCATGAAATAGGCGATCGAAGCGAGTTTCGGACCCGTGTCCTGTCGACGACGCCAAAGGTAAAGCTGTGACCTGCTTAGCTGTAGGGGTGGAATATCGATCAGGTAACCAGCCCAGGGCATCACTTACGGCGCACCCACCCTTCGACTTTTCAACTATATAGACAAGCCGTGGTCGCAGGTGGCTTCCCCTTCCCGCAGGGTTCCTCATTCTCACTGCTCGTCGATTCTCAAAGAATTTGCAAACTCAAGCTCTTGCGCTTTTCGCGATGACCAAGGTGCCTCTAGGGGTGTTAACGCCCGCCCTCATACGAGTAGTCTGCTGTTGAGAGCAGTTTCCTAGGGTAAACAGCTTAACCCGGAGGGACCGGCAATGAGAGCAGAACGTGCTGTTGTAAAGCTGCGATATCGCTCACGGAGTGATGCTCAACCACTGTCTCGCCATACAACAATTAGGCTTTCCCGAGAAGAGATCTACCCTGCTGGTGTCCCCTCTTATATGTTTCAGATTCCCCCCTCGTTTGTTTGCTTTATCCACAAAGTAGCGTTTTCGATAAACATCATTACTGGTAATTTGAAAAAAACTGCACTGTCAGAAAAGCGCTCGATAGATACAATGTTGAAAAGGCGATGAAAGTCAATTGTAGTGGTCGCCTACAAGAGTTGGTGGGGGAAAAATGCGGAAACGCAAAGTCTATATTCGCCATCAGAACAGAATACCTTGAAAAGCAAACCTGGGTGATGCTCTTGCAGGCTATCTATCACTACAATTGGAAAAAATGCAACAACAGAAAATCGATCGACATCATCAAAAAGGAACAATTTACACGAAAACGCAATTGGACAGGCTACCGCGACAGCACGATTGTTCTTGGCTTCACTTTCAATATCGAGTCAAGAAGGCAGGATTTTTGTGTTTGTGGCGGAAATGCCCATTTTTATGTTCACCGAACTGCTGTTCTTAGTATATACCGTTTTCAGGCGTGTTCATACGGTGTAATCGTGCATCAATTGTTCCGTATTATGGACAGATCACGATGTAGATGATCAGATCCTAAGCTGCCGTTATGATGCGTCCTGGAAGATCTGCAGATAATTGATCTCGATCCTAAGCTGCCGTTGTGATACGTCCTCGAAGATCTGCAGATAGATGATCTCGATTCTAAGCTGCTGCTATGCTACGTCCTCGAAGATCTGCAGACAGATGACCTAGACCCTAAGCTGCCGGTATGGTACGTCCTTGAAGATTTCCAGACAGATGATCTAGATCCTGAGCTGCCGTTATGATACATCCTGGAAGATCTGCGCAGTCCAGATCCAACGCAGGTAACACGTCGTGGTTCATGCCGACTGTGTAGGTTCCACCCGGCAACACGAGGTCGACCCTACAGCAAACATGTCAAGGGACATGTCAAGCGAGGCAAAACGTGCGCTGTCAGAGGCGTAGGGCCGAACGTTCCACACTAAAACCTGGTAGTTTGGCGTCAGTCTAGGCATGACAGGGGCAAAACTGCTGTCTGTCAGGGAGTGCCAATGCTGTCGCCTGACCTCTCTGCCAAACACGACGGGATAACATATATCTGCCTGGAAATATGTAGACTCTGAAGTAGAGAATCGATGATTTGTTGATGAACTGTCCGCTTTTTTATTTATGTAATGCTCATTTCATACAGATGGACAAGTGTACGGATGTATACAGCTATATGCTTCGGACCTGGTACGCAACGATGATCAACGAAATGCCGGTCCGTACTTTTAATAAAAGTCGAAGATTCGTCGTCGGCAGGACTCGAACCTGCGCGTGAAATCACAATGGGTTTCTAATCCATCCCCTTAACCACTCGGGCACGACGACTCGTCGTCTTGATGTGGTGAGTACGACACTACGCAGCCCTTCTATTGAAACCTCTCTTCGGCTAGAGGAGTCCTGGAAGTGCGAATGCGGCAGTGTAGATCCAGGTTTATGAGTTGCTGCTATCGGTTCGAGGAGGCGTTTTACGATAGAGGTACTTATCACATTCGGGGAAAAAAACGTTATAATTCGACCACGGCGCCCTTGCCGGGCGGCAGTCAGTGTCAGGATGAGTGTGTAACGTGTGCTCTACATTGCTGGGCATAATGCGTACCAGGTACGTACGTACACGGTACAGGATGCGTGTATGATACAAAGCACACAAAATATTCACCCATTTGTGTCCCGGTTGAATCCCTCAGTATGCCTTGGGGGGGACATAGGAGCGTCGGAAAAATTAGGGGTGAGCCTCTATCGCAGAACTCCTCTCGAGGTAAGTTATGGTTCAACCCGTGGGACCCGAGATGAGAGACGAAAAATAAAAAAAGAGTATGACTTGGGGTGTCACCAACCATCTACGAGCAGTGAGAGCGCCAACCATCGCAGGTACATGGGGATCATGTTGCGCCCGTTCACCGCAGAAGCCCTTGCAACTGCAGCCCGGACACCAACCATTGCGTCATCCGCCAATCACGCAATTACCTTCGGTTCTTGTATTTATACTACTGTAGTTTTTTTTTTTCGTTATTGACAACACTTTCCTTCTGAAGCCCTCGAAGGGGGTTCTGGGTATAAGAGGCTTCAAACGGCTTGGGACGGGCATGCTAATCTAAAAGCTACCCGCTTGTTTACTTACTCATACCGGTTGGCATTCGTTGTTCTTGCGCCCCCCACTTCGCGCTGTTTCATTTTCGTTCGTTGTTTTTTTGTAAATGCTTGAGACTTCATCCTTTGTCTCGCCAATACTGCATGCCTAGCCATGCCCCTGCGTTCTTGTCTCCCGGGTGGTAGGGGATCCCCATGAGCCCCTCTGCCTGAACCTATATATTGGCGTACGTCACACTTTCTTTTTGTGGGTCTTCCTGGATTTTGGTGTTGCCCCCGGGTGTTGCTGGTGGACTCTTTGGCTTGCTGCCTATTGTTCAGCATTGCTGTCGTCTTATGATCATTTTTGGGTTGGCACGTGAGATTTGTACCGACCAGAAAAAAAGCGGCATGTTAAAGTTTCTGAACTTTCTCCAAACGGCACTACGAACAGACTGAATAATTTCCCACAATTCTGAACTGTCATGGCGCTCCCAAACAGCTTGAATATAGAATACCGGAAGATCAGCACTGGATCGCTTTTCACGCCTGATACGTCATGAATTGGCTGCCCATTGTGTGCCCAGACGTATAAAAGCATATGTTCTCGACAATTTCATCTACCGGAATATTCTCCCGTTTGGTGTTGATATCAAAAACAGTAATAGGTGCGTACTTTGGTATAATGGTACCTCGCTCCAGAGCGCATCGACTGCTAGGAAGAATCGAGGATACGGCATACTAGTTCGTGGTATGCCGCACACGTATCAACAAAAATCACTCCAATCGATCATTTGAGAAATTATACCATCCTGTAAAAAAAATGCAGTTTTTTATACACATCATACGATGGGAAAGACGACACGATACGAGAAAAACAACAAAAAGGACCTCTACAAGCCTACAAACCGAGGCTTTGAAAAAAAAAGACGAGGAGTTCTTCGCCCGCACGGGGAAAACAACAGGAGAAGCGGGGAGAGATGAGCGCGCCGAGAACATAGCGGATAGCCGCGACTATCGTGCGTTGGAGCGACGTCATGGCGGTGCTGCCCGTGCACGCGACGAGGCTGTGGCCAAATATGCTGCTGAGACCGAAGCTCGCCAATCGGCCGAGAGTCTAGCCGAGGTGGGGAAATTGGCAATGGAAGCCGAAGATCAGCTGCGACTTGACACGGCAGATACAGTATTCGAGCAGCCTCAACAGCGGCCGCACGCGGAGGCAGAGACGCGCGCAGCACTAGCGGCGTTGGCAGTCGAGGAGGGGCGGAGGTGGGCAGAGGTGGCGAGGATGGCGAGACTGTCGAAGGAGATGGACCGCCACCTTCCATCTCCTTCTTTTCCCGCTGCTGCGCTGTCTGCTGCTGCTGCTGCTGCTGCTGCTGCTGCTGCTGCTCATCCTTCCTTTTTCTATCCCATACGAAGGTTTTCCCTTGTTTCTAGCTGTCACGCTTGTGGGCCTGAGAAAAAAATCATGACGGCTGCTGTCAATTTTTTCTTCGTTGTGGTCGGTCGAAAAACACGGTATTCATCACTGCGCACAACGCTCAATGGACACCGATATTGCTGGTACCGGCTATAAAAGGGACCTCAAGCGCACACCCAACTGTAGACTGCATTTTTTTTTTGTGTTTCCAGGCTTTTGACGGGCAAATCAGAGATGCGTGGGAGTGGGTTGTGAAGCGCCGTGTCTTCGATCCATTTTCTCTCCATCCTGGCACGGGGGGGGGGCGGGGGGGGGGGGGGTTTCCCC
>JBBMHQ010012450.1:0-17985 GCA_037834295.1 Postelsia palmaeformis
ACGTAGACGAATGCAGGGAGAAAGGTGGAGCGAGCATGTGGGTCAACTCTCCACAGCTCAGTAACAACTACTCGTAGCCGTGTACCAGAAGCCTCCTCGCATAGCGCCTACTCGTACATACCCATGAGACGGCTCGTAGATGATACCACGAGACACTATCTGTAACTGTAACCCCGTGACACAACGTATGTAAGTGTAACGTATTGCTATGCTGTTCAACGAGACAAGCTATATCGAACAACGCCACATCGTCTACATGCACATGCATGGTTACCGAAGGAGGACCTACCTTCCTGGCCAGGGGTGTGTAACTTGTCGATCGCAGCCGACCTTAGTAAATGATGAAGTCTGCCACTGAGTGTTCGGCGCACTGTATGTGTTCGTGCAAAAGTGTGCGGGCTGGGAGACTGGGGGAGGTGAAAAAGGTCGTGGGGTTGTGGTTGTGTGAGGGAGGTGCAGGGTCTGCTTGCCGTTACAATCAGCAAAAATTGAGCATGTTTTTTCTGTGCCGAGCAGAATACTCCTGGAAGTGTTTTGTCTGGCGAGTCTGTTTCGAACACTATTGTGCTACAGAGTACACCAAGACATAGTACAAGATTTTTTTCCCAGGAGGAGAGGGCGGTCATAAAAAGAAAGGCCTACGTGATAACAAAATCGGACGTGATGGTATACCTCCGAAAAAGCCGCGTATGAACCTTAGAAGCAGACACATGGACAAAATATACCAACACAAGTGGCCAACCACACTTCCGTCAGATAAGCTGCCCGATACCGTACATATTCGAAAGTGTTGATACTCTCTCCCTACCGCAATGCATGTTTACTTCATAACTGCTGTGCCATACTCCACTGATCTGTATACGGATCCTATACTCATTTTCTGCAGGTAAAACATTCCATTGTAATAAATTTGCTTGTGGGCAGAAGTTGTGTGCCACGCACATACAGAGGAAAAATTTCCTTGATTTATGAGAACCTCTATAAAACCATATGCTACGCACCTTAGAAAGCGAACCGGAACGAAAGAGTCGCCCTGTTTGGGCCGACCCATATGTACCAGCACCAGAAAAAAAGCTCGTGAAACTCTAAATAGCCGCTTAGATTCGTCGGGAGAGTAGGTTGTCGATATAAGATATATAACGAAGGGTTGATGGGTAAGCAATTTGTTAGGAAGTTGAATAGTGTACAATGCACATTATCCTCCCTACGAGGTGTGGCTGACTTAATTTCAGGGTTCGTCGGTACGTGTGAAAAGGTAGGGCGACCTTTTCACGAGGCGCCTTTGTGCGAGGGGACTACGGCCCTTGAAATCAAGACATATGTGCTGTACAAAAACCAGGACCGAGGTGGTCAGCACATCGATCGGGTATATTCTCGTCGCTTATGGGCCGTAAAGCTGTTGCTGCCAATGGTTCGAGATCGCACGACGGCACTTGCTTCAAATAGTAATTGCGCGCGGCACACATGAGGTCGGCAATTGTTTCAGATACCGCACGATTCCTGTCACAAGGTACATTTTACGCGTTTTCACAATGAACTAACACTTTCGGAATATTCTGCCGGAAGACGACATCGACAGAACCGTACTTGACGTTGTGCTGTGGGGAGAAGCTCCCCCCCCCCCTCACACCACGACAAGTCCAACCGAAGACCATCGTTCGAAGCTCTCTTCCTCGACGTTGCCGCACATTTTCACATGAAAAAGACCACAGCACCTCGAGGTAAAGTTCGAGGTAGAGTTCGACGCAAACGGCGGCAGGTTGCGACCCGAAACTAACACACGCACCTCGCTATGAAGGTGGGACCTGTTTGAGTAGCTGAGCCGTGAGCCTGTTTCAGCAGCTGAGCCGTGAGCGGCACAAATATTTTCACCCTCAGTTAGAGCTGCGCTCCACCATGACGTTTCCTCGTACTAGGGATGTAAACGAATGAAAACTGTGCCTGTCTTAACGGGTTCGGTAGACCGTTTGACCTCTCGTTTTAGCTAGGCGCCAGCTGGCGGCGTTCACAAAGCGACAGGCGCCTGCGTTTCTCCTCATGACCGATGTCTTTTTGCGGTTCATGTAGGAGATGTTTTATTTGTTTTTCTCGCGTATGAGGCAAAGTCGATCAGCAATCATTACCCTTGTCGTTGTTTGTGTTGTTACTACCCATGGTTTATTGATGGTAGTTTGTTGTCGAACATTCTGCAGGTTTCAGCAATTGGCTCCACCTTGACGTATACAAATTCATGCAGGGTTGTGGAGGCTTGAAACTATATATAAAACAAACACATGTCGGGCGCGCACGGAGAATGACTACAGAAAGTCCGTCGCCCGGACCATTGTACGTTTCTTTGAACGAAATATGATACAGTCTTCGAAGTACATATCGATATCGATTGTTCCATATTTCTTTTGTCGCACGTGTAACCTGCAATAGCTTGTGGTATGCGTGAGCGCGAGAGCAGCTACTTACATCCCCTGAAACTGGCAGTGTACTATGTGTAAGCCTGAAGCCAGCACTGCCCCAAACCATGGCGGGTAACCGTTAATTGCCTCAAGTTTTTGCTGAAACCTTACCGCACTCCCGACGGTAAAGGGGCAGGCCCTTGCGATAACACGGCCAAAATACCCCCATGCCCTCTAACGTCCCACGCTTTTCGCTACCCTACTACAGCACGCGAAGCGAACAGCAGTATCTGCTGACACGGATTTCGTTCGGCATCCGGTACATGCATTCATACATGAGGGTAGTGGTGGATGGAAGCTTTTTAAAAAAGACTTGGGCTACTGAAGTGTGCAATAACCTATTATGCCGAACGAGGTTTACGATGAATACAAATGCTACCATCAGCAGGGGTTTGATTGTGTTTTTCGGTAGTCCGAACGGCCAATAAACAGCAGGAAGTGGCTAGTCCAATTTAAATGTCGAAGGTTTTAGAACCCAAACACACGTTCGAGCTTTACTCCTCACTCTGCTCCAACTGAGTACCTTTCATTGCCTTCATCATAAGCTCAATGATACCCTCTCGCTCTTGAGTCCACTGGACCAACGTTGGGTACAGGTGTTGCCGACAGGGATCAGGGAAATAAAACGATTGAACACCTCAAACGATTGTGAGCAACACCGTATCCGCAGGAAACACTTTTTTGTTTTGGCCATACAAATATATTCTTCTGCCATACTACTCTGTCGAATAATCGATCACCCCGGACCAAACACGAGCATCACATTGTCTTAATGCTTATCGCACTGATGTATTTTGAACTGCAGCAGCACGCGTCTGAGGTTCGTCTGAGGTTACCACACAAAACGTTTCGACCAACCTCACATATGTGTCAAACGAGCGGGGGTACCGATGCCTCCGGGGGCATACGGTAAACCCGAGGATACGGGTACCATCGGTGTCTAGCGACGAGTGCAGCACCAACATACCGCACGTACTACTTCCTTTTGGTTGATGTCATCCCAGCATATATGAAACAATTTACGATGTAACGTTCTCGCTCAACGACCCGTCCGACGCGGTGTGCTCAATTTTTTGCCTCACCGCCGTGTATCGCGTTCTACTTGTGTTTTCCCCTCTGTTATGTATCTCCGAGTATCAGACTTTCGTGGGCTTCGCAGCTCTGCTGGCTGCGTTTCCCTCCTGCCTCGGACACGACGAAACCCAAACACACCCACTGCTGAGCGGAAGTGTGTGCAGGGTCCGGGATGCACTGGACTTATTAGACGTGAGTGCTCGGC
This sequence comes from Postelsia palmaeformis, assembly GCA_037834295.1. Taxonomy (NCBI): domain Eukaryota; class Phaeophyceae; order Laminariales; family Laminariaceae; genus Postelsia; species Postelsia palmaeformis. The sequence continues at coordinate 3,730 of JBBMHQ010012450.1, forward strand.
TTGTGAACGTTTTACTTTTCTCCAATAATAGCGACTGCGCACTGTACCTGGTAGCAGTATTGCTTAGCAGTGATTGGGTGCATCGGGAATAGGAGGGAGTCATGTGGGCGGCGACCGTGCGCGTGCTGCTTGTGTTGCTGGTTTGTTATTTCAAGTCCCCGACATGTTGAGGTTTACAACGTATCGAAGATTGAGCTGACAACAGCGATAATACGCGAGTGCAAGTCAGGATGAAATTGCGTTTCACGAATTCCAAGCGTGTATTATTCGTGGAGTAACCTGTAGTGGCTCTTCGTGATATTTGTCCAGGATGGTTGTTCTGTAGCTGAGCTGCGGGTTTTTGTAGGACGGGCGTTTCCGCCGGTGTTCGTTTCGCATAACAGCCGGGTTCCTCAACTGAGAAATGTCCTTCCAATCACGACCCTCGAATCGAAACAGTTTGTTGATTCATGTTTCTGTCCCAGGCAAGTTGTACACAAACGGTATAGCGTGGGTTTGTCACAGCCAGCTGTCAGTCACACCAACATAATGTCCAAGTCAGCGCAGGCTGATGACGAAGGGGATAATGAAGAAAAAATACAACTTCGGCGGGAGTTGCCCCCCTCATCATATCGACGCCATTGCTCCTCAAATTGCGAGTCCCCCAAAAATAGTTTTGTGGTTTTTGTGTGGAATCGACGTCTGACATTAATATTTGTGTATTTTGGGTTCAATATTGACTGTGAAACAATTACGTCTCGTGAAAAGCATAAATATTGTCAATCGATGAAGAACGTCGTCGAGATAGTCGAGGTCAAGTAAGCATTTTGAACCATCATGGTATATATGCCTGGCATATTTGTAGTCCACATGCTCTGGCATGGTATATGCTACGATTGCCAGTTTGTTGGCTGTTTTTTTACACTTCACGAATTACCCGAATCTGGCGAATCAAACATGAGCTTCGAAAAGACGGACTGATCGTCGACAAACAAAGGCTGTTCTTCCATATAGTTTTGTCGAGATGGCACGAACGACCCCTTTCTTGATGGAAGAGCACTCTTTGCAACAGGAGGAGTGACCCTCCTGCAGAATCTGTATCAACCAGTCAACAATGCCGGCATCCTCCAGCAACCGTCGATAAGGATACAGCAGTACTTACCTTTTTTAGCACATCTAGAACATATTTTGTAGAACGTCAGTTGTGAGGTCGAGGACTTCGTCTATATTCGAGGCCGATCGAACATGGGTCACTCGCCCGCTATCTATTGTTTTAGCAACTTATGTGCCGCGTACATATTTTAGGCAATACATATAAATACCAGGTAGCATCGAACTGGAAGTACCGGTTCAAAGAGCCTACTGGTGCATAAAACAATATTGGCGCTTCCATGCTGTCTCGCTACATCCCGTTTACAGCCCGTGCCACGCGCGGAAATCACCCGCGCGAGGCGATAGGCGATCGCCGAAGACGAGCTCAAGGTTGGACCGACGTGTCATATCACAAACGGAGATGAGGACGACGAAACGCTGAATCTCGCCGGGCAGTACCACGAGACCCTCCCGCACGACAGATTCGGACAGGTATCACGATACTTCAAAGCAGATGCCTCTGAAAGAACTTGATGCCTTCTACCAACTTGCACGATAGCAAAAGTGCTCACTCTGCACGCTTAGACGCCTGCTTTCCCGTGCGATCACGTACTAACGTAACTCACCAAAGCAAGGCGGAACGAACCCGGTCACTGCTTGGCATCAAGTTGGGCGATGGGCGGTGTACCTTTTTGGGAGCCATCTGTGCGTGTGTCGGAACCCTATTTGCCCTTGCCTCGTTCTCACAAATGAAACTAACATAAGACTGGTTATGCATCGAGAACATCATCTCTTTGACCAATTGCAACACTTTTCGCCTGCCTTTCATACACAGACCATCAGGTTCGCCTGATTTCGATCATGTAATATGTTGTGCGTACTGCATGTACGTGTCAGACGTCCTCTGGTCCGTTCGAAACAGGAGGACATTCGTCATTCGCACTAAGGGGGGAGAAGAACATCAGGCGCGCCCAGCCTCGCGCTTTACGCTCTGTCACTCAGCCAGGTCTGAAAAGCGATCCACAATTGGACTTAAGTATCCTTTGGTACGTTGTATATTTACTACTGGTGCAGTAGGTCTACCTTGAACCTCGTGAGAGGGAAGGTGTCACAATTCGGAGCTAACAACAAACGAAGAGGGGCAGTCGGCGGGCAACAACCAAACACAATAGTAGCGCGGGAAAACGAATCAGAGGCACGATTTCGCTGCGAGTACTCACAATCCAAGCGAAGAATGCTTGCTGTGACCTTCAACGCGGGTTGAGGTTGGAGGCACACGAACTGTTTCCACGCTTTGGGAAAACGAATGGTAAGAGGGAAATCGCCGTGGGGAATACACTTAAAAACACATGATATAACGTTCACTGTCACCTGAGATGGCTTTGCTACTGATGTGGTGTTCGAACGTGCTTCGAAGGTCGGGTACGGCGTATAGCGTACCTCGAGCCTACAGTGGTGGGCGTATCGATGAAGGCTCAGGTGTGAAAAGAGACGCAATGAACGTGTGTTGTTTTCGGAACTGGCTTCCTCCGGAATTTGGCAATTCCCACTTCACAGGAGGCGTCGTTTCGGCACTGGGAAGTTGCCATCCAGTATTCAAAAATGCGAGTGACGCATGCCCCAGCAGAGGTCAATCATATTTGTCTCGGCTTTTCAGTTAGAGGAGCTCTGTATCTTGCTCAAAAACCTGAGTCAACCACAAATCAAATACAATCCCGATGAATAAGCCCGCATGCAAAATGCCACATTTAGAAAGACCAGACTGGCATTCCGACTACTGTGGGTGAACCTGCCCCGGTATTTAGGAAACGGCTCAGAGGAAAAGTGCTACCTCGATCGTAGAACACATCAAGTATTCTCGATACCCATCGTACTCGTGGACCGAGGAAAGATGAACGTATGGGGTGACGATACGATCGTCGATGATAAAGTTTCGTGCCCGCTGCGTTTCGCTTTGTGGCGAAAGGGGTTCACCGCTGCTATGTACAAACCTCCCCAAGTGGCTTCAGACGGTGGCATGTATGCGCAAGGAACGCGTTCTACCATAGGAGTACCTGACTGATTGCAACCAAACGTCTGCATACTGTACCCTCACCGAAACTTGTCGGAAAATCCTTCGCGGTTCAGACGATTTCTATTGTTTAACTCCATCGGTTTTGTTTTGTTTTTACGTTTGTGTGTGGATGGGGTGTGTAGATACTTAAATGGGTTGAATGCCGGACAGTAAAGCAGGTGCGTCCGTATATTTGCACATGTCGAGTCGAGATGCTTCCACGTAAAAATAAGCTTACCTGAGATCCATTACCATGATATTTTTCGCCACTGGACACCCCTGTGACGGTTTCTGTCCATGCAGGTCAATAGCCGAAACTATCAAAAGCTTCTGGGCTGTGTGTTCTCGAGCGAAATCAACGTTTGCGAGGAAGTGCCCTCTGGGGGCGGTCGGGACGGTATGAAGCTGACCAACCCGCTGGGGTGTGCGGTACACCAGGTCGACGGTGCTGACAGGTGGGAGTGTGGTCGTCAAAGTGCTCACACAAAACACGGTCCCTGCTAAGGAAAATTGCAAAGTAGCTGGTCCGCGTGGAATATATATAGTAAAACAAACACTTGCTTTGACGTGTACGGGGCTCACTACCCACAGTATATAACTCACGAACGCACCCGTATTACTCTTTCAATAATCAGCCTAGCATTATTTCAGCTCTTCTTAGTTTAGTTCTCGTTCTATTGTACACGAATTTTACTCCACATTTGTCGATTACGGCCATGCGTTGGGACAAAGAAGGAATATAGTGACAGTACTGAACTCACAGTACGGATATAGACATATGGTGGTGTTTACAGCAGGAAGATCCGGGCATAACCGCGTCAGGATCATGACTTGGAGCACTCTTTGTTCTCGATTTAGGGCATTTCCACAAAGAATACCGCCGTAGCACCTTCCCTCTGGAAGCGACGGATATTCAGTCTACGGTATCTTCATCAGCGCACTTCTGCGGGTTACGTACTACATCAAGAACAATCACACCTCCGCCACATAAATGTGTTTAGGTTGGGGGAAGCAACAAGCGATTTCGGTCCGGATGTTCTAGTGCATTTCGCGACGGTGTTATTCCGCTTGATAGACACAACCAGGCAAAAGGGTGTTGAGGCCATGGCAACCCAGCCTGTTCGATCGATGGGTAGGATCACCCCTTTGACTACCGCGATCTTGACTCCGCTTCTCCCTCATTTCTTCGGCCGCTTTCCTGTCCTGACTTGACTTCGTATCTGCAATGCGGTAATCTCCATGCGCTGGCCAACACTGGTGTATTCTGGTGATTCTACAGTGATAATGTCTTCATCGCCACGCCTGACAGTTTCCTCTCCGAACGGTTGGTACGATGATCACTAGAGACCGAGTGACTGATTTCGCGTATGAAGATGTCACCAGATATATCGAGATATGTATGTCTGCGAGCTGGAGTGCGAAAATCCCGAACCACCTTAATGGTTGTGCAGCGTACCTCTGTAAATTTTCATGCCTTTCATGTTTATGTTCTGCTTGCCCCTATCCTTTTGTTTCTCACGGCATATCGTAAACCTGCAGGCCGCACAACAGACGGACTTATATTGGATGGCCCTGGCTAGTGACATTCCTTTCTCACATTTCGCCACCAACGACCATATCCAGCTTGCCGCAGGTACGCTGAATAGCGTCGGTCCGTACAGAAGAGGGGACCCGTGAATGGCCCGAAGAGATCTCGCCTTCAGACTGCTTCATTGCAGACATGCTGATCTAGCCGTGACGAAAATACACACGACTCGTGAAGACACAAGCACCTGCTCATCGACTCCTTAATATCCGCGCTGTTGGCACCCTACATTCGACAATTCGAGCAGAGGGTCTTCAGAAAATGAGGCGTTCGGCGGGCTGAACATCCCTACCACCAAGAATACAAACAGCGCCGGCCCTGGAACCGAAAGGATCGATCCTGTAACTGATCTCTTCCGGACGGACTGGCCGGGTGTGACCACGGGTCCCATTGTGTCTCAGTTCTTATTGTCGGACTTCGAGATCGACCGTATCGACGTGAAGGCGAAAGCGGACCCCCCCTCCCCACGGATGGACTACATGACATCCTTTGAGTCGTGGCTCGATATTCAGGTGTGCAGACATTTTTTTAACTGCTGCTTGATGTTGTATCGACCCTGAATGCGAGGTTTAATGCCGAGATTGTCGTTTGGTTCTCCTTTTGTCGACGTTGAGAGGTGTTTGCTCTGGCGATCGAGAACTCATTAAACCTAGGCAATGAGGTACTTTTTCAACACCTTCATGACTTGAAGCTAACTTTGTGGGTCGCAGTCGAGTGGCATCTGACCACGAAACAAGGTGCACTCTCACACAACGAGAAAATTCGTCTCCACTATCCTCTTTGGTAGGACAGAGGCTTTGTATTACATTTTACTCGCGTGTGGAAGTGCTTGATCGAACGCTATGTATCGGGTCACCACATTTCCCTTTCGACTGCTACATCTTTCGATTACAGTCAATTCCAACCTTCTAGTACGTCGTTCCTTCGTCGCTATCATATATGTGTATTTGGTCGCAGAATGGTGGCTCCGACGTAGAGACTGTGTTCGACAAGGAAAATCCCCGCTTTGTCCGAAACGGGCGAGATCTTGCCACCATCGCGTTTAGAAATGTCCTCTACACGGAGGCTTTCCGCGCCGTGCTGATCTTGTTCGTGCAAGGAGCCCTTGGGGGCTCAGTCGGGCCGCATGCTGTGTCGAACCGGCAACAAGGGTTTGCCACCTTCGGCGAGCCGCACATCCTCACCGCCATGGCCGCGTCCAGCTCTTCCACTCGCCACGCGTGGTATGCCACCGTGGATACCCAATATTGCACACAGGTCTCGGCTCCTAGAACTACTATTCTTTGGAACTAAACGCTAACCATGACAGCGCCTGGTGACGCGTACGGCGAAATAAGTGGCAAATTTTGATCAATGTATGTCGTACTGAAAGAGCACCTCTTCAATCATAATGAAACTTACCGAGTGTCGCTGGAGTCCTAGAATTCAAAGAAGAAGATATACTCCTAGAATATTTATATCGCTGGCATCCGGTAGTGCGTGTGCAGTGTCTAGATGACATTCTCAGGGAAGGAAAAGAGCGGCTCTTCGTGAGGATCCCGAGAACCCCTAGGTTCCTCCTATAGAGGAAGGCGCATTTGCTAGTCATCTCATGTTCACCTTAGCCAGAAGGCGTAGGTGAAAATTATATCGAGGCTTCGTCCGCGGTTCACCTTAGCCAGAAGGCGCAGGTGAAAATTATATCGAGGCTTCGTCAGCGTGTCCTGTAAGCGCATATTGCTTTGAAGGACAATCAGCCTTTTGCCGTTTAAACTTCCTCGTACGGGTGTGAAAAACGGCCAACCCGGCTGAGGCATAGGACAGGGAGAAGGTGCTAGTGGTCGTGGTTGCTCGTGAAAGTCGCTATGCGGATCATACCATTCGATGTTATGCTGTGAATGGAGACGCGCAGTTTGTTAATGACGTATCGTTATATGTACCAAAGACTAGTAAGGATGTGTGCTGTTCTGGACATCCCTTCTCCTACTCTTCAGTGGACTATCCCAAGCGACGAGTACCGTTTAGCTTTGTCTGCTCTGTTCACAGTCCGATGGAATACGACCCCTTCTGTCCCTGACCTTTTAGATCCAAATCAATTACTCTGAATTTTTCGACAAAGTGGCAAGTTCACCGCATGCTGAGGCCCGAAGAGTATGGTGGCCTGGTCCACAACACATTTTTGGGGAACGTCGCTATCCCGCTGCCGGACTCCCTTTTGAAGGACACGGTAAGAAGCAGGCAGCAGTTCAAATCTCAATGCGAGTGTATCTGGGTACTTGAGTATTTTTGTGCCAGAACACAGCACGATCGCCCGAACATAATAGCAACGCATTAGAGGTAAAGTAGAAGCCAACGAGAAACGCCGCTTCAAACATGAAACGGTTGTTTGCGCAAAGCAGTCGAAACCTATTTGTAGTCGAGCCAAACGCTGTTGGGGTTGAATGACCGTCGTTTTAAGCTTTGTAATCAGCACGTGGTCCGGTTGTTTTCGGTGTCTAGATACTACGACACCATGCACCAATTTCACGGAGGGAACTACCGTATAACACGCCCTCTTATCGATCACTTGCAATTCAACTCATTGCTTGTATTTTCTACACGTGCACCCTCGCAGGACCTGCTCGACCGTGTGGAGAAGCACAACTTCATTACGAACACCGGTCGCGAGAAGACGTTTTTGCTCCAAATGGCGGTTGCAGAAGGCTCTCCGACACACCCGGCGTACCCCAGCGGCCATGATATCAATGTCGGCGCTTACATCACAACGCTCAAGGTGTCAAATGCAGTGTGGACTCATGACGCACACAAGTCACCACGATAATACGTCAGACGATACATGCCAGTAATTTCGTTACCATCGCCAATGTGTTTAGTTATTTCTTCTGTAGCTATTATACGTTGGACATTGTTGTAACAAGCCATATCAACATCCCTTACCAATAGTGTGCGTCTAAAAAGTGTTTTTTTTTACCGTTCTTATCATCACTTTCACTTTCTAGCCTAGCTCGTTTTTATCATCGACGCCCTTCCTTCTAGACAAGCCGTGGTCACAGGTGTCTACCCTTCTCCCCCCCGGTCCATGCCTTTGTTTTTTTGTCGCGCATAGGGTTCAGCATTCCCACTGCTCGTCGAATTTCATCGAATGTAGATAACTCACGCTCTCGCGCTTTCCGCTAGTCGATTTATTTCATGCAAAAAGGCCCCTGAGCATGATGTACTCACTCGGTGAGACTCGAAACCACCAAATTGATCTTGATAGGCGTGCGGACTGCCTGCTGAGCCACCGGGGACGCCGGCTGTCAAACACGTTGCGCGTTCAACAACGCGTGTTGCGCTGCGCGACACGAGGCCCTTCGTGACTGTTCCGAAAAACGCTTTTTTGATCAAAATGTTGCGCCAGACAGGTTTATACATCCCCTGTGAGAGGCATTCAAGGACAGTGGTTCATCCCTTTTTTTTGAGTCTCCTCAATAGATCAACCTCCACATCTCACCCGAGCACTGGCCTCAATGTTACGTCTCAAGTCGTGGGTCAAGGTATTTCTTGCGGGGTGCATAAACCGACGAAAATACATCTGACGCTACCCCCATCGGAAAATAGTCATTTTTCTGTTATTCGAAGCTCCTTTTTTTCGACAGGTGTTTTGTTTTACACGCTGCATCACAAGACCGAAACACGGTGGTGGAAGGGTTTCGTGAGGTACGGGTAGTCGTTTGATGTTTCTCCGCGGTACACTACAGTAAAGCAATAACAGGTAAAAAAGCCTGAACGTCTTTCAACTAATAAGTACTTTCTCAAGCCTGACCGTCTTTAGAATGAAGTACTTTTCTATGGTGTGAGAACAGTCCAGATCGGATTATAGCATTTTTGCACAGATCCACACCACACTATCTGCTGTACGATAACCCAAGCCTGAACCTCCGTCCATAATGCCAGATCATACCGCTCCGCGCCGTGCGTTGCATTCAAAATAGTGAGCTGGCCCCCACCGAGCTTCTCATCGCACCGTGCTTCTCTCGAAACCTCTAATCTGTATGACTGCACCATGTATATAGAAACCATGAACCGCACCGTGGCTCGGCATTTCTCTGTGAGAAGCTTGGGGACGTCCGAGTATCTGTAGGGGAGTGCTTGGGCCCATTATAAGAGATGTACAGACTGTAAAAAATGGCGTGTACCAGGTACTGCAGTATGAAGCACGTCTTCTACGGGACCCAGAGAAGCATATGGAACAACAAAAACTGAACTTTCGCGCGCACCATGGGAAACGATTCCCCCCTTTGGGCCCTATTCCAGGAATAGAAATTTGATCGGAAAAAGCAAGTTGCGAACAACATACAAAAAAATTTGCTCCCCACAACGTATACACGTCTTCCCATCTGGATACCGACAATTTGAAAACAATAAAGGGACCTGCGCATTTGATGGGTTTGTGATCAGAATGGCACTTCTGAGGATGGTCATATTGGAGGTGTTGTCGTCGGATCGACAGGCACTTATCTCTTTTTTGGCATTACGCGTGGAGACTGGAGCAGTGCGAATGCTGGAGATTACGACTTGGCGGCGTTCAAGATGGATGCCCATGGGCACATTCTATGGAGATGGTAGGTAGCGTAGGTATTGCTGTAGTTTTCTAGCATATTTCTCAACTGTGTATCCTCAATTACTCCTTCGACAAAATGGGAAGGGCATCGCACAGAAAGGATCGTTTTGCTTGTTTCTCTCCATCCTTTGGATAAAGTTGTATTGTTTTTTCAGATGTCTCCCTGATGAATATCCCACATAGCTGAGACCCCCCCCTCCCCCCTCCCCCCTTCTCTGTCTTGTCCACAGTACACGTCGATATTTCCTTCGTAGACTCGCGATCTATCGTGTAGACGCACGACTTTGCGTGGTACCTTCCTGTCGATGGTATTCATTCCTCAACAGAGTTTGACTGCGCGCACTTGACCATAGGATCACGAGCGTACACCATATGTGCACCGGGTCCATCCGATACATATTACATCAGTACATCGTTGCTGGGTGGCCCAGGGTCGTTGATAATCTTATTCGCACCCCCTCGACAAGATCACGGATGACTCCATACAAACAATCATTTTTCGTGGCAGTCCGTGACGCCCCTGCATCGAAGCGCTACATATATCTGTAACATGGGCTTGTTAACCCACTAGGTAACACCGTTGGTGTAGCTCGTGGTTTTGTGTTAAGTGGCGGCTCACACTTGCCCAAAGTAGGTATACCAATCTTCACGTCAAGATGATGCTGGAATTGAACCCGTTGAAATTTTGGTGCCACAAGACTGGGCACACACTGACTCCCATCTGCAGGTTCCAACTACATCCGAGCACATCTCCACAAATTAGGCTGCTGCTGCGCCTTAGTGTGTCGGGCCGTAGAATGCACATGACAGCCGTTGTAGACAGCCAGGATTAGCGGGAAAAGTATGTTCAAACCCCCCACCTTGCAAGCCAGCAGCATTTAAACGTCGACCACTCTCCGTTAAAAATACGTTCATAGTTGGCAGCTTATATATATATCATAGCCAAATGATCGATGATGAATCGTACCTGGTATTTTCTGAGAGTCACCCCACGGTAGGGGTTGCAGTTTCGGGCCGGAGGTTTCTGACCAATAGACTTCCTCAAGAAAGTGAAGAACTACCAGTTAGAACGAGAGTTGTACTTGTACATTTGTTTTAGGACTAACGCATACAAGTTCCGGTCGGGTGGCATGTACGAAATTCTTACAAGTATTGTATCGGGGGATATATTGAGTTCCTAATGTGAGGGCGTCATGAACGTCTGGTGCATCCCTGTTGTGGTATGTCTCCTCAAAAGGTTTGCACTGATTTTCATGGACCAGCGTATCGACAATTCTGATGAACCAGAAACAGATGCGTACACGAGCATTACGATATTTGCGAGATCGCAGAGAGGGGCACATTGTCAGCTGTGCGAGTGGGAACAAAGCTGTATCTAGTGTACAGGACATACCAGTGTCGTTGTATGGACGATCTCTGGGTCGTGGCCGATCGCAGAAACCTGCACCCATCGTGAGCGCTTACTTCGACTCGTCGACCGGGCTGCCTCACGAAATATCCACTACGTTTGTAGCAGTTCTCAGCCAAGCTCAATGTCCTTCATAGCCTTGCTCGCAATGCGTAAACCGATGAACAATTTCAAGCAGGTGGTCGATATGCTTTCAGTATCTGCTCAGTGTGAGGGTCAAAGCGTGCTTGCGAGACACCGTGAATAGTTTGTCATCATTGGGCGTACATAATTCCAAAGTTACAGACGCGTCGCAAACCTCCGTTTACCGTTAATTGGCTTGGCAGACAATGATTCTTAATGTGAGTATTGCTGTCTTGCATACCTGGTATAGCGCATACAACACTGAACAAGGAAAACCACCTTGAAGCAGGTGTCAACGACGGAAACCTCCGTAACTGCGGGGGCACACCCCATCAAAATTCCAGTGTCGGGTGGATTTTGTCGAATATTCCACAATACCTATTGTACAGCATTTTTGAAGTCTCCGCTATCGTCAACATCAGGTTGGAACGACCAGGGGTGTCCGGTATCGTGACACACGGTATACATTCCTCTACATAGAAGACTGGGACGATGTATGCCTACACACCGTGTTCAGAATGCGTCTACCCCCTCATTTCAAGTCTCGTATTCCGCCACGTGCCCGCTATTGAGTATAGAGTGCAGCATGCCGCTACTTCGAACTATATTCGCACTGGTTGAGAAATTATATCCCCCATTGCATTGCGCGCAATGTGTGCGGGCCTTGCTGATAATATGACTGCAGTGCGCAACTATTTTTTCAGCAGAACGGAACGTGGAAAGACGACATGACTGCGGCAGCAGCTGCGGCAGAACAGGACTCTACCGTCGTGGTAGGCTATCACAGGGACTACGGCGGCTTCCTCGCCGCCAAAATAAGTGGCGATGGCACGCTTTTGTGGGAATGGGAAGTGAGCAACATGGTGCAGCAGACATGCTCTGTCTTTAAGTTGAAAAAAAACTAATTCACTTAATGAGCTCCAGTAGTCTATACAAAAACATCGTACAGTCTAAATAATAGGACGTAGACAGTATATATCAACACCAAAAAAAGAACGAATCGTACCTCTCATGCGTCAAAGAGAAAATATCAAAAACTCGCACTCCGAGTGGATAAATTGTGTGCCCCCTACCCGTATCGTTGTACAAGTGACGTCAGTACATGTGTACACAGATTCTGCAATGGAGATGAGAACAACTTCTAAACACCCCATCGAACTTGCACAATTTTCTTTGAATCTCCGAGACTTTCATTACACTTCCACAACTTGGTCACGCAAAAAATTACCACAACTTCTACTCGACTTCCGATCCTTCTATTTGATTTTTTTAGTAATTATCTCACACTAACCTTATGAGCAGTAGTGTCTGTCCCCTAACCTGTCTCAGCGTTCGTCACATTGATGGTTTCTTGATGGAGTTGTTGAACAGGTGTGCAGGTCTTTCGTACGAGTAATGTTTCGTTCTCGAACCATTTCCCAACGAACTCCCCGGGGGGGAATCCCGTAAACTGTCTGTGTGGGTACTTCTGTATGCCTAGCGACCTGCCTAATGCCTTCTGTATCTCCACAACGAAAGATGTGATTAGACTTCAGTGGTCAGACATATACGTCAATGTGCACGCGGGTTACGATATAAATAACATTTTACAGACTAAACCTATTCTGACTTAGGGGGGCCGCATCTCGAACTGAGCAAATACTCACCAAACTTATTTCGTTTGGCAAAACTCCTCCCGATATGGTTCTAGGCGCCGTGGCAATGCTTATCCGGTTTAGGACACTATTCGTTTTCTTCGGGTCGCTCTTAGTTCATATACATAGAACTCCTAACGAGGGAAGGCTCTTTACTTTGTAGGGGTACCCCCACGGTATCATGAATTTCTTCAAATTTTACTGTGAAATGCAAATCGTTTCAGAGGATTTGACAAAACTCCTCGGTTGAGAACTTCGCTTGGAAACGTTTCCGGGACGCGTCATGAGCACAACATATCCTGTGCCGTCAACAGCGCATCCCTAGTATGCTTTCTTCCTGAACTCTGCCAATTTGAAACGAGTTGTTTCTGCTGATCCCCCCTGTGGCGAGATCTGTGTTACAAGGGGTAAGCGCAGACTGCTGTGCCACACTGAGTAAAATGGGGGCACACCACCCACTCCAAAAAACAAATCGATTTGTTTTAGTTGCCTGGCAATTCAATGTTTTATATACTGTGCGTCGAACTCGTTTTTCATGGACGAGATGTACGAAACTCGCAAGCAGGAGGTCTGACACAGCACTCGATCTTACATCCGAATTAATTGAAACAGGTTTACAAACACATACGGATAGCTTCATCCCTTTTTGCCTCACACCAGATATGCTTTTTTTTTTATCAAACACTTGGGTTTGCGGCAATTAGAGAAAAATGTTACCTGGTAGTATCAATGTCATTTACATGAGGGTTGGCACGGTAGGGTGATCACTCATTATCGATGAATGTCTTCATTCAAAAGGCTGATTTCTGACTGAAACCTTGTAACATAGAAACCAGCTTGAAACTGCAAAGTATGGAAATAAGCATGTTATGTGGTAGGTCCTCAGCTGAGGAGCCTTGTTCGGCGAAAAACGAAAGCACTACCTCCAACGCATCACGTGCTACTTACCAACGTGGCTACCGACGTCACTGCCGCCATAACAACTGACAGGGCTGCGTGAATGCGATATTACCCGGCTAGTCGCCTGAGACAGTATGGAGACAGCTCTACGCGATTAGGATGCGCACGCGGATATCATGATCGTTGACAAACACCCATGATACAGGCGAGCGCTTTGCTGCCAAGGTCTACGTTCGTTCGGCTGACAGGCTTTTGTCCTCACTTACTTCAGTGAACCATTGTATCGTGTTCCCTCATAAACCAAGGTTATCTTCTTTGAACCTCTCGTTTGCAATACTATCATTGACTCGGCGCATCTCACATCGTGCTCCATCATGATTGTCTACGCTGGTTTTGTTAGTTCCGTGGAGCTCAGTCAAGGACAGTCCTCGGTAGAGGCGGGCTTTTATGGTCTTGAGCTATGTTTTTCAACCACTCGGCCGAGTGACTACTAAACGATATAGCATAGGTGTGTTTCGCAGATATGCATCTCCAAAGTTATGTTCTGCTCCCCTCCCGCTAATATTAGAATCTTACATGTTTCAAGTCGGAACAGGTACGGTGCCAATCGCTTGAGTTGAGCAAAACGCGGTCAAGAAACCAACAGCATCAGGCCCAACCCTTACCAAAGCATTAGTCCAAGGCCTCTACTGTATCTTAAGCAAACGATGTCTACAATTGTTGGAAATCGTCTACGATTGTTCTCCCAGGGTGACCTTGTTCCGCCGGTATTGGTTGGCGGAAATGACAGATTGTAGTTGAAATTATTTGGTACGTTCGTCTGGTCTACGCTGTGTAACTCTACCAGGACGGTACCGAGGACTTGGATTCTGTTTACCCACTGGCAATGACGGGAGATGG
>JBBMHQ010012561.1:4660-17976 GCA_037834295.1 Postelsia palmaeformis
CTTGCAACCTCCCCTCTACCCGCCAGCACCCACTGACACCCGCGACGACACCGGGCTCGCCCGCGGTGCCGTATTCGGAGTACACACACGCACACGAGACGAGAAAATAGAAAAGGAAGAAAGGACCGAGAGTGCCAAGAGAAATGGAGAAAACGAAGAACCGCTGGAAAGGTCCGGCAAGTAATGAAGGGAGGCGGTTTCGAAGTGGGCGCTCTAAGAGGCCAGGGATGTACCAACCGAGCACGCTCCGTGGGATCTAAGTAAGAAGTTGTATTAATGGAAGGGACACTCGCCGTGAATAAAGAACGTGTATATACTGTGGGCAACGAATTTCGTGGCGGATGTTTGCCTGATCGGGCGAGGCCGGCCTTCCGGTGGCCCGTGTGTTTTCGCAAGTACGCCACCAAAAACACGCTGGGGAGCCGCGGGACCGCCCCTGCCGACATCGAGCCACTCAAAGGGTTGGGGTGGGGTTGGTCTGTGCCGAGGCGCAAGACTGATATTGACGACATACTTTTCGTCACGAAACTTGTTGCATCCCCGTCCTGCATTGAGGGCGAGCCCATGGGGGAGGTAAAAACTTGGGTACGAGCAGAGCATGACACATACCTGGTACCTGGTATCGTTTCAAAAGAGGAAGGCAGTACGTAGGTTGAAAATATGGGGTTGCAAAGCGCTTCAACTGTATTGAAAAGCGACCAGAAGCACTACGCCATATTTGTGTGTGCTGTGCGAGAGGAGTGCTGCTTTGCTTGCTTCGTCCGTCGCCGGCAGACGGAAATGACCGGATCGCTGTCTGTGGTGTGATGGTGTTGGTGGGTGGGGTTCTGTCGTGTCAGAGAGCCCAAATCGTACGTACCACGTAAAACTCCAACTATTGCTGATGCAGCAACGTATATACCCAAGCATCGTTCGAGAGACCCGCAGCTCCTATATGAAGAGAGACAACCAGGCGCACGGGGGGCTCGTCTGCGGGTATGATGGTGCTTTTATACAGAATATCACCCCTCTCGTGAAAAAACGACTTTACGAAACCCAGCCCGGAGATTAAAAAAATGGAAACAAATGAAGTGCGAAATCTAGGCGCTTGCCATCTCTTAACCCCAGGAAACCGAAAAAAAACTACCTCTTCTCGCTCCGGCAGAATAAAGATGTTAGCCTAACATCTGATGCTGTAGCAGTGTCGCATCCTGGTCACACCTGGAATATGTAGAGTCTATTTCGGTGCCACGTGACCTCGATTCTGACCGACTCTACGTTTAAAAAAACACGTGTTTCCCTATCTATATTCCTGCGCGTGCGTGAGACTGCTGGCACCGAAAGCGCGTTTTTTTGGAAACCCGTGACTAGATTATCACGTTCAAATCGGAGTAAATTTCCAAATAAGAAAAACGCCTCTTGGCGTTTACAACATTTGTTTCCTCGGACTTCGGACCCGCGGCCTCAAATTTGTCAACAATGCAAAAGTACCAATAGAGTTGATGATATAAAATAGCAAATTACAAATATTTCACACCCCGGATGACGGAACACTTCACGTTTCATGTTAATGTTCGGCGTCAGGGAGAAAAAATAGTAACATTGCGTTACTACGTTAGCACTTTCTGAATTTTGTGATGATACGGCAGTGTTTGATTATGATATTGGCGGGCGACCGCGTAACATCATGTTAAGTGCTACCTTGATCCCGTATTGACCGCAATACATGTGTCACGGCGTCAGGGTAGACATCCCATAGCAAATAACACTATGTCAGTAATATTACGGAGGGCCATATTAAATAGGACCTACGGTACAAACAAAAACCTGTGTGAATCGCTATTTTACCAACAATATTCAGTCCTATTTACTATGGTTCCCCGTGATAGTGTGTTAGCGGAATTCCTAGGGGTTATCGCAACACACGTTGAGGGGATAACATACATGGCCAATTTAACGTTAACATTATGTTACCGTGTTTTAGCGACATCAGCCCGTGGTGAGTATATCTATGTTAAAGTGTTAGCGGAATGCGTACTTGCTACAGATATACGCCTTCTTCTTCGTGGGCCTCGTTTATTTCGATAACTCGCCACCAATCCCCCCCTCCCCCGCAAAAACGCCACAGGGCGTTCCAGTTTCCAACACCGGCACGCCAACGGGGCGATGCACGACCCCTTACCGACAGGCGCTCGGGTGCACAGCTGCGCAAGACAGAGCGGACGATCGACGGGGTATGTACACGTACTTGGGGGGGGGGGGGCGTACTCATTGGTTGCCTGCCTTCGTCGTTTGACCCTTGATCACGCATCCCTCGAGACGGAGCTTAGTCGGGGGAGGGGGTCAAAATGCAGACGTCGTCGAAATGCGGCCAAAACGCAGACATAAAGGACGATTCCTCGCTGCCTTGTAGATGGCGCCCACCAGCACACCATCGACAGGCTCTCATGTATTCCCGGAGGAGGGGCGGTGGGACTCAAAGATGGCAATCGTCTGCGAAACATGGTTGAAAAGAGACATAACACCCTGCTTCTCGTCTCGTACCTGGTGTATAAACAGGCCGCACTCGCCGACTGCTACTACTGCTGCTTCAGATACTACTGCTGTACTTTGGTCGGCGCAAACGAACAGAAACCACGGAACAACCGACGACCTGTACCGCAACGTCAGCGACACGAGGCAGCTTGAGCTGCTGGGTTGCTATACTTGCACATATGGCGTGCAATTGTGTAGGAAGTGCCTATGCAACGAGTGGTTTCACGGCACGAGCACAACACAATATTCACCTGCTCGGAGATACCCCTACTTGGCAACACGTCGGCTGTCTAATGCGATACCTGGCTGGGTCCCAGCAGCATCCATGGGACAATGCTGCTATACATATGTAGGACACGACGATGATACCAGGTAGAGAAGCACGAGTACGCTCGTACTGCCAAGACCGTATATATAAGGACAGTTTGGCCACCAGTATCCATATTCAACCAATGCTTTAATTTCTGAACATAGTCCTACAAACAAACATCGCGTTTGTTTCGTGATTTTTTCGTCACCCCGTGCCTGACCGTGCGGTGGGTGCGGCACTCTGGTAGGAGCACACAGATATATGCACGTAAAGCTGTCGTAGGCGAACAGATCTTTCGCGTGGCGCACCCAATCGTATATGTCATCACAGCAGTCGTACCTCGCCCGGCTTGAGCATGAGGCGGTAGCGAGCGTCCACCTCCTCCTCGGTGTAAGGGTCCACGAAGTTAGCCCCGCGCTCGGATCGCTTCACGCTCGCGACGGTGGCCAAGTGGCCCTTCTCGACGCATACGCGGGTCCCGACCTGATCGTTTCGCAAGTCGCAAAGTCGATCCACAGGTTGGAGTGGGTTGGATTCGATTCGATCGAGGCATGGCAAGGGGAGGGAGGGAGCACGCGTGCACACACAAGGAGTTGTGGTCAAAGAAAGAAGCGGCACGACCCTACAGCGACGGGGCGGTATGGCCGCCTGTGCGAGAGAGAAATGAAGCATTGGTGGGCCAGGGCCAGGGCGGCAAGCAGGCTCGCTGCTCGCTTCAAAAGCGTCGACCGCTTGATCGCTGAAAGGCGACGCGCGGCTGCTATGTGATGGATACTGCCTGTTTATCCATCGGCGATCTTCGGAAAGTGTTGGAGTTTGCATCGTGTGAGCCGTGGTCGTTCACCCGGAATCACACCAAAGTGATCCAAGCGAACACTGGGACGTGACTGCTGTGTACGAGAAGGTTGACAGTGAGGGAGGTTGTCTTTGATGGCGTGTAGGCTGGACGGCACGGCGACGCGAGTACGAAGGTACTGCCGTATCCGGAGACGAGAGAGCGCTCTTTAAAGCCACATTGCGTCGGTTCCACAGCAGCGTCCACGGCGGATTAGAGATCTCACCTGCCCTAGCTGGCAGGATTCACATCTTGAAAGAACGTGGATGATCGCGTCGGGGTCAAATGGGTCCATGCTTGCCGTTTTTCCTCTCTGGGTTGCCTGTGTGCACGGGACGAGCGGGGACATGGGAGGGTGTAAAGTGTAGTAGTGTTGGGTGGGATCTGGTCGAAAAGAGACAACAAGCTGGCTCACAACAGAGAGGTATTCCTCCTGGCCGCCTTGGGTGCCAGCAGCAGCTGTTCGCAAGATCTGAGGAAGGGCTGTACTATCGCAAAGCTTACCTTTCGCAAATGATGCACGTCAGGGACTATCGTTTTCCCTCGCTCGCCGTCTGGATGGAGACTCTTGCGGGAACGCTACAGGTGCACGTCTGCAAAACTAGGGAGGGGAACGAGGGAGCTCATTGGACGATGGACGAACGCCTCTGCTTTGAACTCCTGTTTTAATAGCACGAAAATATCTCGACAGTTTGGCAATTTTTGGGGGAAATGTTTTTTTAGCACGTAAAACGCAGTGCGACAGCGAACAACCGGTGCACGAACGCTGTAAATGCTCCACAGCAGCACAACAAACGGCAGCGCAGCAAATATTGCAACGATTTGCGCTCGTTGACGCTGCTGCTGCTGCTGGCTGCTGTCCAGAAACAAATACCTCGTACGTACCTGGTATAAAATAGTGGAGTCCGAGATATAATTACATTATTCCGTTTATTATGCTGCGATCTAAAGATATATACTCCGTATGGCGGATACCTGGAATTGAACATTGATATTGGCGTCCCCGGTAGCTTGTAGGTAGTCCGCGTGCCCGTCAAGATCAGTTTCGGGGGCTCGAGTATCACCGAGTGCATGCTCGGGGGCTTTATCCTCAAAAAAGAAAATGATTTAAAATTAGCGGAAAGCGCGAGAGAGTGAGTTAGCTGAAATTCGATGAAAATCGACGAGCAGTGGAATGCTGAACCTTTCTTTGCGCGATAAAAAACGAAGGCATTTACCGGGGAGGAAAAGGGTAGACACGTGTGACCACGGCTTGTCCAGAAGGGCGTCGAGGGTGACACCTCTTACGAACCAGGCTGCTGGTATAGGTGAAAGTGATGATTAAAATAAAATAAAATAAAGGTTGGTGTGTTTGTTGCGTGTTTGTGATAAAACAAGAGGTAGACGATTTAATGTGAAGACAACACCAACAACAACAACAACAACAACTCCTACCTGGTATACAGCAGCAGTTTGTACGTAAGATATGTGTGTACACTCACTACTCATCCTTTAATGTTTTTCAGTGGGGAGGAGGGAGAAGAGCCCACTTCGTGACCCCGGATCTGAGCTACGACTGAAGAGGGAGGGAGAGAAGAAGGGCGAAGATAATGAATGGGATGAGAAAAAAAAAAAAAAAAAAACAAAAACAAAAACAAAAACGTGTTTTTGTTTTTTACGGCGTCATCTCGTACTTCGTGCCCGCGCTTGATGGCATGGTGATGGTGGCAGGATCAGCCCACCAGACATCATAATCGACCATTATTGTTAATACTCGATCGATTGGAAACCAAATATTTTGTTTTTCTTGGTACCTTTGGAAGATCGCTCAAGAATTTAGCAATATTTTTCTGAAAAACAAAGAAATGCGGTCTCCCAGAGTTTGTAGAGCCAGTGAAAGTCAAAACGAGTTTTCGAGTTGGAAGCAGGATCGTTGACCCTCAGCCGAGCGAGTGCAAAAAGAGCACGCTAGCGGCTTAGCACGCTCAACGTGCCTTATTTCCTGTTGAATTGTTTCACGTCGATCCGCTCGACCCTTCTGAAGGTGCCAGATTACCGGGCGTGTGTTGTGCAGCCGACCTTCGCCTCGGTGCGGGCGATGAACTGCTGCTGTACGGATCGTGGCCTTTCGATCGTAAAAGCCTTCCAAGTCTAGACGGGACTCATTCGTCAAAATTGTGAGTTTCGATGCGATACACATCCCGCGAGGCACAGCGAAGAAGTTCGTCTGGTGCTGCAGCACTCAGCTGAGCTACACTTGTAGCAAATAAAACAGAAGGGCGGACGGGTCGTGGGCATCGCGACCGCTGGGCGTTCGGCTGTCTCCAAAATCCTGTTCGGTGGGTTTCGCGCGAGGTAGGGGAACCCCGCAGAACGAGGACGAAAACGTTGAACTACCCTGTGGCTGCTTGAAGGCATCGGAAAACGCAAGGCCGAGAGAGAGGCAGTCGGCTGACGCCCCTAGCGGCTACTTACATAGCTCAGGAAGGAACCTAAATCTCTACCTTGGGGTTTGGGTCTCGCTGGGATGGCCAGCGCTGCCGCTGCGCACTCGGTGGACGCGGAAGGGGAAGGGGGAACGTTCCCACATTCGGAGCCATTGTCTCCTGTTTCCACCAAAGAACCTATCGAAGCAACAACAGCAGCAGCGGCTGTAGGTTTGCTCCAGCAGCAGCGTTCCCTTGCGAACGGGAACCGTTCTTCCGCACCCCCCGGCGTCTACTTTGCGAAAGGGGGAGACGCGGCGGTGGTGACAGCGGCGGTAGCGGCGGTGGTCTGCGAGGGCGGCGGTGGCGGTGTCGAGGACGGGGCCCGGTCCGTCTCGGACATTATCGCCGAGGCTATGCGCGACACGACGAGCGTTCAAAAGCGGGACGTTGACAACGGAGAAGGCGGCGTCTGGCCTTCTCCGGAACAAGAAAAATCCGTATCGGTGGTCACGGCGTTGCCTCGATCGGCACGGGCACCAGAGGCATCCGCGGGAGCTCAAACCGCGCCCGCCTCCACCTGCACATCCGCACAATCTTTCGCTCCGTCGGACACAAAGTTGAGATCGGGTGGCTCGGAGCCTGACGTGCCAGGTCGCGGAGCTTGCGGAGCTGGCGCAGCAGCCGTGTTCGAGGGCCCCGTGCTCGCAGAGACGACGCTCAGGACCGAGCGCAGCGTGGCGCGAGCAATGGCGGAAGCGATTCTGGACGAGGGGTATATGTCTTCCTCTTCCACTGCGTCCGCTACTACCGGGGCCACCAAGTGCTCGCCTGTTGGGAGAAGTGTCCCGCCCCACCGCTGCCCCTCCAAAGAAAATGGTGAGAGAAAAGTCGCGCTGCTGGGGGACGGCAACGGGGAAGGGATGGTATGCCTCGCCGTTAACGCTTTGAAGTGCACCACTGCTGCTGCTAACCGAGGTAGCAGCGGCAGCGGTGGCGGCGGTGGTGGAAGCAGGAACAGCAGCGGCTCTGCCTTGACGGCTTCGAGAGGATGGCAGCAGTCGGAGCTCGTAGAACCTGCCGCCCCGGCGCCCGTCTCCGCCGCGGTAGTCGACAGGGCACCATCGGCCGACGCATGCCCCTCCCCCGCTCTCCAAGGAGGACGAGAAGTAGCTGCAGGAGCAGTAGAAGCAGCGGAGGCGGCGGCAGCGGGCGGCGGCAGCGGTACTGTCCCCTCCCCGATGGATTTCGCTGTTACTGGTGGCACCCGAGGTTACGCTGGGCGAGGGGTAGACGCTCCTTTCGGCCACGCCATCATCATAGAGGAACACGTACAGGCCGTTGCCGCTGTTGCGACGCCGCCAGCAGTCGTTGTCGATGCGTCTACCTCTCCGCCCGGTACTACTACCGTTTCCGCAGAGCTAGCCGAGCAGGTGGACATGCCCCTGCCGCGCTCGTGCCCCAAGGACGTTGGCCACCAGGCGGTAGGTTACGGCGAGACAGCAGCCATCGCAGCCAATGGGAGGGCCAGGGTAGTACAAGAAGATTCTGCCGATGCAGCCGTTGAGACTGGCCCGGCATCTGGTGCCGCCTCCGCCGCTGCCACCGCTACAGGCGCCGCCGCTTTTGTTGCGTCAGGGAATTACCCGGCGCGCCATCGGGGGCACCCGAAGGCAGCACACAAATCGGAGCTAGGGGAGGGGCGGTCGGGGCGGGCTTTGGAAAATTCCGCCGCAGGAGGCGCCATAGGAGTAGCCGGAGGAGGGGGGGACGGGTTTTTAGTGTTGAAGGGGGCGCGAACGTCGACGGTATCCAAGCTCGCAAGCTTCGCGGCGTCCGCTGTCATGGCTGCTGGCTCGGGTGTGGCGGCGGCGGGCGTGGCGGGTCGCGGCTGGGGTAAGCCCCCGTCCCCGGTGATCCCTACGCCACCCCCCCCTGAGGAGTACATCTTCTTGCGGGAGAAGGAGGACGACGAGGCTGAGGGAGAGGGGGGGGAGAAGGGAGGTGGGGAGGAGAGAAAGAAGGAGGGGGGGGGTGGGCCGCGAGGTATCGCCGCCGACGGTACGGGCGTCGGTTCGGCAGCGGCAACGCGACCGGCCTCGACCCCAGGTGCAGTCTCGTGCGAGCTCGTGCGTGCCAAAGGAGGAAAAGGACTCTTTCTGTCGGTCGGTGACAGCTGCACATCCGAGAGAAGAGCGACCGGCGTCGTTGGCCCGGCTAAAGCGACTGGTCGGGTCGGGGGCAAGGAGGGGTTGAGGGGTTCCGAGCCAGCGGGCAAGAAGGAGAATTCCGGTCCCGATTCCCGTGCTCTCTCGGTTACGACGGGGGGTGTCCGCTGCGCTGCTGGCGGCGAAAGTTGTTATTCTTGGCCGGTAGTGATCCAGGGTATGGGGCTCTCTCCCACGCAGGGCGGCTGGGGGCGCGTTGACAGTAACTGGAGTGTCAAGGGGGGAGATGAAAGGAAGGTGGAGGAGGAGGGGGGTGAGAGGGAGGAAGAACGGGACGCGCTTGTTGAGGGTGCTACAGGCGGTTACGAAGATGATGCCCACGGTGACGCTGTCAAGAGAAAGGTGCGTTCTCCTTGGCCAAAGAAGGGCGGGGAAGGAGACCTTGGCCGCGAGGGTTCGACTAGCGCGTCGGCGTCGGAGGAGGAAGGAGTTCCAGGCGGTCCTGTGCTGTTAGCCATAGGGGGCGGCGACGAGCCCCTGGAAGGCCTTCCCGGAGAGCGGAGCCTGTATTCGGGACTCGGAAACGGGGCTGGTTTGGCCGGTGCGGCGACGGCGGTGGTTACGTCGGCGGCTGGAGAAGCTGTTGCCGTAAGCGGCGTCGGCGGAGAGGAAAACGAGGTGGGGGAGGAGGGCGGGGGCGGGGCGGTGGTGGTCGGGGACGGCTGCGTCGGCAGGGTCGAGTGCGCGCCTGCTGGTGGTGGTGCGGGTGCTCTTGGTGGTGCTGGTGCTGACACTGCTGGGACTGCTGGTGCTGGAGCTGCTGATTTGTTTGGGGAGGTGGACGACCAAACCTTCGATCAGTCCTGGAACGATCTCGTGGAAGGCGTGGCGGATGAGGGGGTGCTCCACGCCCACGGGAGGGCGGGGCTGCCGGACCCGCTGCCCGACGACGCGACTGCCGCAGGAGCACCGGACGCCGACGCTGCTCTTGCCGTGGACGGAGGTTGCGCTAACGGCAAAGGCAGTGGTGATGGGGGTGGTGGAGGTGAGGGTGATGGTGGTGGTGACTCTGGTTTTTCGGACGATGAGTACGGGACCAACTCGGAAGACCAACAAGGTGGGTTGTTGTTCCATGTTCTGTCGTTGTACGCGCGCACGCCTCTTTTCGCTCCGTGGGGGTTGTAATGCGTTGAGCTGAGGCGTGAACCAAGAAATGGCCGGCTGCCGTTTTGGTTTCGTTGTCGTGGAGACGGGGGAGGGAGGAGGAGGGGGGGGCGTCCTACGAATAGCGCCAGAGCCTGCATCATAGCCCTTTTGGGGTCCTCCGGTAGTCCCCTTCGCCTCGTCCCATTGGAGGTGCTATCATACTGTCGGAAACGTAGGAATCGTTTTGCTATAATTTGTTTGGTATAATTTGTTGGGGAAAAGTAAGAAGGTTGAAGTAGGGTACCTAACCCGGGGGGTGGAATGTTTGCGACCTATACAACCAGGCTTGGTACCCTGATACCCCAGAGTGTATAGCTCGCTGCGAAACAAAGCCTCTACATGTTTTGAAGTGTTGATGTTTGGAGTGCTGCAGCTAGGCCAAGGTGTGTTTTTCTCTCCATAGCGTGTACCCTGGTACTCGGCAAGGTTTTCTTATTGGAGTGTTCCCACTCGTTCAAGGTGGCTCACGCGGCCTTAGTCGAATGACAGCGGCGTCTCCTCGCATCCCCCCGTTTCCCACCCCCAGATCATTCCCCGATGCTATCTTCGCGTTGCCCCGTCCAGCGCTTGGACGGGAGCTGCCCACTGACACACACATCATGGACAACCGCACAGATCAGGGATTCATACACCCGCGTACAAATATGTACCAGGGGCATGAAAGACAACTCGTGGACGCACACAGACATCAGGGCTAGACACAAATCACGGACGAGCGCCGAAATCATGGGCACACATATGATACAAATCGTGGGCACACGCACCAATTTGATTTTTTGGTCATACACGCAGAAATCATGGAGTCATACACGGACGATAAGAACTGCCTATGCACAAATATAAAACACTCACGACACTCAGACGAAAAAAATCGTGGACACACGTCTTCCCATTCCCACGTTCCGTGTCTTTTTTTTCCCAACCCCCCCTCACAAAACTCAGGCACGAAACACTAACAAGCGCAAGTTCCCTTTCCAATGTTTCGTGATCATTTTACCGCCCCACCCATTATTTTCCGTTTCGAGTCTTTTCTCGTGGAACAAACAAAAATGAATTCTGAAGACCTTCCCATTCCCACCTTCGTATTTATTTTCTCCAACCCCCGAGATGAGTACACCCTCCCTCTTCTTTTCTCGCGGCAAAAATAATTTTGGACCCTTTCTCACGATTTGTGTCACCCAACCCCCCCCCTCCCCGACTTTTGTCACACAGCAGGATCCTTTTCCACGCCGAGAACGCCCCCCGGAGGGACACGCGCAATAGGCCAGACGCTGGTGGGAGCGGTTGCGGAAGCTGTGGGGGCCCGTCCAGCTGGGTCTCAGGAGCTGTTGGGGCACTTCGTGCGTGCCGGGGGTGGGGACGTCGGCAAGGCGGCCTCGCTGTACCTCGGTGTCAAGGAGGAGTTCATGGAGCTGCGGCAGCTTGCTAGGTGTGTGTTTTCGTGTGTGTATTTCGAGGGTGGTGGTTGTGTTGATGGCGATTGTGGGCCGGGGGTGTTGGTGATGGTGGTGCTCGTCGTGAGGATAGTGCTTCCAGATCTGCTCGTTTTCCTGAAAAGCGGTGGTGGTATTGGTGTTGGTGGCGGTAGGGGTGGGGGTAGGGGTATTGGAGGTGGTGTTGGCGGTGGTGGTGACGGGGGTTGGTGGTGTGATGGTGGTTGTCGTCGTCGTCACAGCTTAGCTGTGTCAGGCAACCCGATTTAGGGCGTCGCGCCATCTGTTGCTCGGCTTACCGGTTGGCTACCGGAGGCCAAGACGTTTTCTCCCCGACTGAGTGGTGGAACGAGCGGACAACGAAGCTGTCACTATTACGGGGGCCCATATTAGACAGGACCTACGGTACACGCAAGCATCTGTATATTTCGTCATTTTTTCTAACAATATTTGGTCCTGTCTACTATGGACCCCCGTAGAAGTCTCGTACGAGGACGCAGAAAGTCTCGGGTAGATCGTCGATCCCTACTTCGTGATCGAGATATTTCAGGGCGGATATATTCCTGATCTGTACGCGGTGTGTTCTATTAATAGTTCTTACTACCGTTTGGGAACCGCATCACCTGTTTTATCTACTGTAGGACGTGTGTCCTGAGTTGGGTATGCACTATAAAGATCATGCCAACATCTCATACCGGTAGATTAGGATCTACTGTAGATGATCTACCTTGACGTAAATCGTGATTTCTCCGGCGTGTCCATGTTTCTTTGCGTGTGTGCGTGTACGTATGTGCGCGTGCGTGCACGTGTATGCGTATGTCCTCTCGTGTGTTTGTTTAGCTTGTATCTGTGTGTTCGTTCGGGTGCCCTGCATCGATCGCCGCTTTATGCGTTCAGTGTTCGGCAGAGCCCTTTTCTGTGCTGTTCGTTCGGTATTAGCACTTGCGTGTCATACCTGGGGCGGTCGAGAATACCTATGAGTCCTGGCCTGTGTTAGCTGTTTGTTTGCCTGCCTCCCTGTGTGCCTGCCTGCCTGCCTGCCTGTCTGCATACCTCACGTGGTTTGCGCGGTTGCTTCGAGAAGCGGAAGTTTGATCGGCCCCCACGTTGAACAGTTCATGCAGCCCTCTCTCCTATCATGCCGAAGGTGAAGCTCAACCGCCGCCCGCTCCCCCATCCGCATGTAATCATGTGACACAACACACGGAGTTTGTCTTCAGAGTTCTTTGTTCACCCTGTGTAGGAATAGGTGTGTAAGCATATGCGCGTATTGTTTTTCGTCACCCGCTCAACTCCGCTCTGAGGCTAAAGCGGGAGGGACCCTACTCCCCGTTCATGTTCTGAAGGAAGTTATTGTATACCTGGTGTAGATTATATACGGCAGCCCTCGCTCGGAACTCGCGCTGGTGGATATTCGTGGATAATTGTCGCCATCTATGTGCGCTGGTGGGACGCAGTACAATAGGTAGCTCCCTTTGAGGAACCCCATTGATAGTGCGTTCGGGACTGGAGGACCCTTGAATAGATACCAAAGATCAGAGCTGGTCCCGGCCCCTTACAGTCAGTAGTGGGCAAACTTGATGGTCAGAAAATTACGAACCCTTATATCCCGTTCGCCCTTATCGTGAGGTCCCTTAAAAAGGGCTACCTACTGCTGTCACATACCAAGGTATAGTGTATGTATATATATATATTCCGGAGATGACGTTTTTTTGCCGAGAAATTTTCCGGTGGACGTCGCAGATCTCGGCCATCAATTCTTCTCTAGGATGTCCGGCCTCACCTAGCTGAAAAGTAGGCATGCCTTATATTCCAGGCGGGCGTCGGTCCGCGGTTGCCCCTTCCCCCGGGTCCTGGACACTAATACAACAGCACCTCGCCGCCCTCGCTCCCCCCAGCCCCCTCCCCACGAACGCCTCGTTTAATTTCCGGTCAGCCTTTCGCGATGTCGGCTGGTTTCTGTAGATACTCTAGTTATGTTACGGCCAGTCAAGCGCGCTCAGCTCGTTTCACACATTGTCGTTGCAAGTATCTACGTCAGCTGTCAATTCCACGAACCGAAGAGTCGATATTCTTCTTTGCAAGCTCAGTGGTACATACGTCGGGGCCCGTTTCGGCTCGGCTTTGCGCGAAATGATGCCGCCACTACCACCACCACCTCGACACGCAACGATTTCACGTTTTTTCAGGAGGCGGAGGTTCGTGAACGCGCCTGCCCCTCACGACGGGGAAACCGTGACGGTGCCGGGCGCGCCCTGTCTACCACCGGCGTTTGGCGGAGACACAGGAGCGCCAGATGCATCAACAATAGCTGCGACGGCGGCAGCGGCCTCGCCCGCGGTGGCTGCTGCGGAGGGAGCAGTGGGAAGCCGCAAGGCTGGCTTTGAAGGACCTGTAGGGGAGGTAGCGGCGGAAGCGGAAGTGGCTGCTGCTGCGGCTGCTGCT
>JBBMHQ010012672.1:0-15136 GCA_037834295.1 Postelsia palmaeformis
AAGCACCTCTCTCCGAACACATCCACCTCCTGAAGGGACGATGTATCCGCAGCGAATGGGGCCACCGGTGGGAGCGTTTCACCACCAGCACCCGCCGCCGCCACCACCACCACCTGCAGCGTTCTTTCCCGGCTCGGCCAGCTTGTTCGAGCAGCTAGACAAGAGGGTCATGGTGGGTACTGGCGTGTCGTGGCGTGGCTTGGCTTGGCTTGGCTTGGCTTGGCTTGACTCTACCGCAACTGTATCTTCCGACAAATTATGTGTTACACGTCGTAGTATGCATATATATGAGCGCGTGCTGCTTTCTTCCATATGCTTCTTAGTTATGCTTCTCTATCCTTGCATCTGCCTCTCTGCGCGAGTTCGGGGGGCCGAAGGGGATGCAATATCGCCTCAAGGATGAATATCGAAAATGCAAACAAAACCCTAGCAGGCAGGAACAGGGTACCTCTGTCCAGGTGGTCGCTCGAGCGACGTACTTCGAAGCGAAGCGGGAGCCTGGCCGAGGCGTTCGTTGCCCGTACCGGCTCTTTGTAGTTTTTGAGTATATTACCTTTTCAGGTTTTTGGTGCGTCCCGTGGCGACTGCGTGTGTCCGGCAGGGTCTCTGCGGGGATTATCCGTTCCCCTTCCTTGCGGTCGCTTGTTTTGTCATTTTCAAGTCCAATCGATGGCCGCCTCTGACTGACGTTTTTGATGGAACTACAGCAGTTCCAAACGGAGAGCCTGTCTTACCACAGTCAAGCTTGCTCGGTTCGCGCAACGGGACACAACCACCACCTCCTCCTGCTCTCCTTCCTCCTCCTTTTCCTCCTTTTCTTCCTGTCCCCCTTTCTTGTGTACACTCAACACACGCATCGATAAGATCACGAGAAGGATTTAAAATGTTCCGCCTTTGCTCGCGACACGCTTTTCTTGCCTGCAAGTAGGAGCAGTGGTAGTAGGTTAAGTAGTAGTAGTGGAGGTGGTAGCACTATTAATAGTAGGGAGTAGTCGTGTAAGGGTAGCACGTGCTCTTCAGGATACTGCTTGTATTGCAGGCATGTTTGCGTTTCAAGTGTTGGTGCATACTGGTATGATGCATGCCCCGTCGTCTTTTGTATCGCCCGGCCTTGATCTGGTCACAGACACTCACTTTCTTGCCTCGTGTGGTTCATGAACCCTCAACCCTTCTGCGCCTACAGCTGACACATGTTTTGCAGGCGATGGTGACAATCCGTAGGCCAGCGTCCCTTCACGTGCGTGAGCCCCTTCCCCCTCGTATGTGTTGACACGAATGTATCTGCATGCCGCCCATTGTGTTCTTCGAAGGTCGTGCTTCGGGATGGAAGACATCTCGTAGGGGTAATGCGGAGCTACGATCAATTCTCCAACATCGTTCTGGAGGACACGCATGAGCGACACTTTGTGGGGGGTGAGTGGACATTTTGTGCCTATACTTCCAAGTATGCGGTGATAATTGGGTCACACAAGCAAACAGTTTTGTGTGTTCATGGCGGTCTACAGCCAGCGTGATAGCTATGAAGGCCGGTCTACCTATGTCTGTTCTGCTATTATTCCACAGCAATGTCCTGCTGAGAGCACGCATGCTATGGGCACTGTCAGTGCTACGGCGCATCAAACTGCTCCCAGCAACAGCTTCATTTGTATCAGGTATACGAGCAGTGTGCTGTTTTGTTATTGACACCAGTAGTATTTGTAGGTGAACGTTCATCGTTGAACGTGTTGAACGGGCCATGGAATGGGTCATTGTGACACGCGCTTTGCCCAGGCGTCCTGCAGTTACTTCCGGACCTCCCAGTTCTGATTGATACCCCCTTACGCCGAATGGTAACCACAGTCCTATGTATAGGTGGGCTCCCACAGCTGAAGCTAACTCTCGAGATTGTAGGGTACCTCCCGAAACTGAATAAGGTACCTCCCGAAGCTGGATAAGGCACCTCCCGAGCTGAATGGTGCCTCGCGTGAGTTGCTAAATGGTGCCTCGTGCGAGTTGCTCAATGGTGCCTGTAAAAGAGGCTGAATGGTGCCTCCCGGATCGGCTGAATGGTGCCTCCGAAGCTGAAGAAGGTACCCCCGAATATTATCGGTACCTCCCGAAGTTATATGGTACATGCCGAAGCTGAATGGTATCCCCAGAAACGTGATGGTACCTCCTAAAACTGAACAGTACCTCCGGAAGGTCTTTGATTTTTGGTTCTCTCACGCTTCCGCCTTGGCTGTGGTCTCACTCGGTAGGTATGTTCGGGGACATCGCGCTGGGGCTTTACCTCGTTCGAGGGGACGCTCTTGTCCTCATGGGGGAGTTGGATGAGACGTTGGAAGAAACTCCTGCACTCAAGAGGGTCTCCGCTGACGAGATCATCGAAGCGCAGCAGGAGGCTTCTGTCGAAGACCGTCAAGACCCGAGCAAGCTGGACTGGATGTTTCAGGAATTGTCTTGACACGCTCCTCTGGCTCTCGCGACGGCCCGGCTACAGTAGCAGTGCTGCGCTGTGCCTTGCTGCATGCACGGTGCTGTTCTGCGCTGCACTGTGATGTACTGTACTGTACCGCGCTGTACTGTACGGTAATGTACCGCGCTGTACTGTACTGCCCTGCGCTGTCGTGTACTGTACTGTGGAGTCCGGTCTCGAGATCGCTCTCGTTCAGAAGTTAGCGGCGTTCGTTGTTTTGTGGGTGGAGGGGAGGGTGAGTGGTTGGGTGGGAGGTCGCAAGGGGTGTATTTTTATGTCTTGGATATGATACGGTGTACTACTCTATAGTGGGGAACATTTCAGTCAGTCAGATTAATGCTTGCTGCAGCGGTGCAGATAGAAGCAGGATGGTTTGATGGGCTCTGAGTCGGCCACGAGCGAAACTTCTTCCAGTACGTACTAACGTGGGCGTCACAACCACGACCTCACATCGCCACCCCGGGCAGATTGGTATGAAACTACAGCAGTAGCAGCAACAGTACCTGTCTGTGGCTATGCCTTGGACCATGCTGGCGCTTGCGTCTGTATGATTTTAGCCTGATCTTATGGCTCTACCAGGTCATCCGTGTTAATGCTTCTATCTTCTATTTAATGCAGACTTCGGTTCACTTGCGTTTGCTTGTTAGCTCTTGCTTGCTTACTTGCGTGCGCTTTTATGGATCGATCGTATGTAGGCTCTGTAGCCAGCCAGTAGGAAGGAAAGAGGTCAAGAAGGAACGAAGGAAGGAAGGAAGCACGACGGGTCGCTTTTTTTGTTTGTGTGTTGACTTCGTGCGCTGACTTGCGGCCACTGATGGCGAGGGAAGTTGTAAAGTCCTCGACGCAGTCCATCCCATGTTTCCCCCGATATCTCGCATCTGTCTGCAATTTTCCTGCATGAAGCTGCTGATAGTTGCTGTGGCCAGGTATGGGTAAAAGGTATAGGTATAGGTACGGTAGCTCTATATATATGGATTAATTTTCCAGACGATCCCGCAGTGTGCCCGGGATCTCCCTGCGTATACGAGTGTGTACGTGCAGCGAGTAGTGTTGTGGCATTATGGCTTTATGGCATCACGGCATTTTGGCTTTTTTGACATTTGGTTGGGCCGACAGGGTGTCCCAAGATCACTAGTAGTCTGTGAGTCGGTGTAATTTCTCGCAGAATGCCCAGCCGGCTGCATGCCTTATCATGTGTGCGTACTACGACTGTTTTACGTGTTACCGTTTTGTGCAGAGGAAGGAGCAGGGGAGACTGACTTGACTGCCTGCCTGCCTACCTGCCTGCGTGCGTGCCCTGTTTCTTTGTGTCTTGTGTTTCTTGTTGTGGAACGGGTGTAGGTCTACACAGCTAATGCCAACAACAGCAGATGATATACGTACGTAGAGTTCTCGTCTTATTCATGACCATCATGTGGACTATGATACTTACAAGTAGTGCGGCGCAACAGTTGATTGTGTAATGTTACTAACCAGGTACCCTGGTATAGGTGTTAAGTATTGTACCTACTACAGTAGTATACCAGCCGGTACCGTCTGGTGTACTTTTGCTGCCAGTGCTGTAAGTCTCACAGAGATATATGGATGCGTCCCAAAATGTACCTTGGAGAGGGTATAATAATAGGATGTCTCCATTTTTTTACCGACGACAGAGACGTCGTCCCAACTATGATACTCACTCATATCAAAAGTTGTTTCCTGTTTGTACTCACTTGTACTGCTCAATTATCAATTTGGCAGCTGTACGGCATGGCCTGCAATAGGATGATAATGTGGACATTGACGCCCCCCCCCCTCTAACCCCTCTAAAACTCCTTTATGCGAAGAAGTTCGAATGACTAAATAAATGCACAGCGAACTACTCCCGCTGTACAACAAGCAGTACACCAGTATATTGCCAGGTACCAGGTGAGTCATAGTGTTCGCCACAGAGAGAGGGGTATTTGGTGTCGAACACAAGCGATCAAGTGGTCTTCCCACGAGTAATGTTTGCTTGTAATCCTAATACTGCCGCTGCTCCTTGTTGTTCTTGCTGAATGACACCGGCAGTTGAGGGCCCATTGTAAAAATTGTCGTGTAAAAACAGTGAAGATGTGAAAAATGAAAGGGGTAGTGTTTGGGGTTTGTTCCCTGATGAAAAACGCACCCACGGTGATACTTATGATATTTTCGTGTCGAGGTAATAATCGCAGCAAAGCGGTGCGCCTCGTCTACGAGCGGGCTCCGGCTCCGTCGGACAGCTCATTACAGGCGACCCCGAGGCGAGGGGATAAGTTGTACCCGCTACCCTTCCGAGGGGTATCGAGAGCGGAGGCTCGCTTGGATAAAATAGTAGGATGACCAATTCTCCCAGCAATGGCAGCACCTCCTCCGCACCGGGCACAGGGTGAGTTACGAGCACGTTTTTTTGCCTTGACATTTGGCCCTCCGTAGGATCGAAGTACCCCGGGGGAAGGATGGATTTATTCGGCGGAGGTAGCTCGTCCTGATCGCCCCCAGCCGCTGCCCAGACAATGCTCTCTTGGTGATCGCGAACGGCCTTGATGAAGCTGGCAGAACTGCTGCTGCATCTGCTGCAGCAGTAGCAGCAGCTCCAGCAAATCTCTTACCCTTTTTGAACAAGCTATCTCCCTCCCCGGTAAACACCCGGCTTGATCGGCTCGCTGCTGTGGTTTGTCCTCGCGGATGGAGCCGAGAGACCCTTCCTGGGCTTCTTTTTCAAGACTCCCTTGTTATCTGGATGAAGAGTTGGCGCTGGCGATCACCAGACTGTTGCGGGCGAAGCTCTGGCGGCGTAGGCTGCACGATAGCCGGAGGGCAAAAGCATGCCTCCCACCCGGTTCTGTTTGCGATACACGCACACGTAGTAACTTGAATTGACGTTGTAGGACCGCTTGACTTGTTGTTTATGTTGAGGACTCACGACTTCCACCTGCCATGTCTCTCATTTCCAGTATCTCAATCCTCTGTTCTGCATGAAAATGAGACTGCTGCTGGTACGTGGGAAAGTGTCCGATACCGTACTATTAATAGTTAGCTGATACCCCGACAGCGGGTAGCTCACTCGGACATTCGGAAACGGCTGCTGTGCTGCCCCGATACCCTGCACGCCTGTCGCCCCCCCTTTTCCCACCGGCAGATAGTAGATGTTCAGTAGGTTAATCTTCAATCTGAGTTCTCGGCCATTTTCCCCTTTTTTTCATATTTACCGTACGGAGAAAGAACACCAATCTACTGCTGTACAGCAGTACGTATACTACATTCTCTGACCTACCGGGTAGGTAAACTGACACGATATCATACGTCCCCGACTTGTGCTCTGGCGAACACACCCACAGGAAGCAAGAGATGCGTTCGCTTCCTCTCCCACGGCCTGCCAGGCACAAACCTAAACCTGTACCTGGTCGTGTCCCTAGGGACCCATCTTGACATGCTTCATCATTGATGGATCGCACGTACTATTAATACTGAGTATTACACAGCCCTTGAGAACACGTATCATGCTGATATCTGAGTCATACATACTATTAATACTATTAATAGTAATTACCATTTCACGAAATTTGCTTCACCAGTACGAGACCGTGTGCCCTCTCTCCTCCCCTCCCTCCCTTCTTTTTCCTTTCTGATCAATTCCCCTCCCTCGAATCGGCGCGGCTTCCACCGCTCTGCGATACCCATATACGTACCAGGTACCAGGCAGTGGTCTACTGTGCAGTACATGTCTACTATTTTCTATTGTAGTACTCTGCGTACTGCTGTATACCCGTTCCTTTTCCCCAATCTACATTTCCCATTTCCCGGTATTTTACGTCCTACCACATAGTGCTGACTCGAACGAACGACCGTTATATATAGTGCTGGATCGTGTTGGATCTGATCGCCGAATGCTCTCCGGTGCGGTGCGGTGCTATGCTCTGGTGCTATGCCATGCTGCGATGTGCTGTGTGGTGCAGAGCTGCAACCGACGCAGCTAGTGGCAGCGGCGGCGGCGGTGGAGGCGGCGGCAGTAGCAGCAGGAAAAGCTTCGCCAGCAAGAACCTCAACGCTCTCACCAAGGCCCCGTCTCTTCGAAGGTGCGTAATATCCATCTCCACGCAGACTGCAGTATGTAGACTAAACCCATACCAGGAACGTACTGTTTTCCACGTACGAGTGCATGTACGCAACGTACGAGGTACCAGGTGCACACCAAGGTGGGCACTACTCTACAGCAGCAGAACTGCTGACTGCTCTCTGCTAGCCCTGATTGATCTGCTGTGATGATGTATTAATAGCCTCAATTAGAGCTTCGTATTACATAGTGCTGCTATAGCCACTGCTGGAAGCGATGCCGTGTATGATGCCGTGTACACCATGCCAGGTATGATATCACACGTGCCCAGGATAGTATTTATCATATGATTCGACAAGATACCACGAGCTCACAGCACCACGTACAAATACCGGGCGTAGGCATGTAGAGGATATGGGCGTGATGGTGGATATGCGCTGCAGAAGTACGTATATCCATGATGTTTGTACGAAGAAATGCAGTACAACAGTCAGCCAGCCATGCATCAGGTGTCATTTAGACGCACCGCACATACTTGCTGTGTTTTTTGCAGTGATGTAACCGTATAACCGCAAATCCAAATGGAAATGGAAACCGCTCGGGCATGCCCAGATGTGGAAACTGCTCTCCAAAACTGGAACCTTGGAAACTCGTCAGGAGTTTCAGTAATAAGGGGAGGTATGCCTATTGTCCCCTCCTGCCAAAACCTGCCGAAATACATTCGTGCGTAAGTTTTCATCTGTCAGTTCTATTATTCTTTGGGATATACCGATGTCTGCAAGCTCCTATATTATCGGAACACACGATATATTAGGGGTTTCAGTATAAATGAAGGCGTTTTTCAGAAGGAGTTGCCCACCTCTGATCGTGAAAACCGCCGATTTGCACTCGTCCTGTATTTTCGAATATGAGTATTGATAGTGCCAGTTGGCTGTTCTTGTGTGCACCGAAAATAACACCCTCGTTGGCATTGATATGTTGCGTGGTCCCAGTAACAACAACCCCTCGGAACGAGACACGAGACACGAAACCGACGCCCAAGAGCCCCAACACGCAAGCGCTCAACACTCAAGGCGTAGGATGCGAGGCATCTTGCTGTGGTGGAGATATTTACTTCTACAAGAGCACACAATTTATACCTGCTGGTGTAGTTTGTCCCTGGAACCTCTCTCTTGGATAAATAATCAGGGCGCACACTGGGTGTATCGGTGTGGTTGAGTAGAAATGACGGAAACAACACACGGGACCAATCTGTAATGGTCGTAATCAACACCTGGTATCTGGTACGGACAGCAGGTCTGACATGCGTCTCGTTCACCTTTTACCGTCCTTTCCACGTTTTTGACGAGGTGTTGACAGGTATCTTGTTGCTTCCAGTGAGTTTCGTCCTGCTACTTATCCCTCTTGTCCCCTTTTGTTTCCCTGCGCGGCCTCTTTTGGCCGGCATGCAAAGCGAAAAACATCGAAATACCAGGTATGTATCAAGTATCGGGTACGTTGGGTATAGCTGTGAGTTGGCAGGATGCGACGAGTGGTGATTAATTGGTAGGTGCCGCTAGCCAACCAACTGCCGACTGACTAGCCGACTTTAGTCGATATGTCGGCTGGCGGAGCCAGCTGATGGTCACCAGCGGATAGCCAGCGGACTTGCCGACTTAAGTCAGGCGACCGGAGCGACCCAAAGCAGCCGAGGGGGGCCCACTCAGAAAAAGAATGATGTATCCCGCATTCAAGAATTCTTCTTACAAGTATGGAAACCCAATAAGTCGGATAGGCGGCACCTCCGGGGATCAATTAACTTTTGTTCCGACTAAATTAGTTGTCGACCAAAGCCGTGCCGACTCACAGCTCTATCTTTGAGATTCTAGGGGGAGCAAGTGTCGAAAAGGTGTGTCGGGAAAACGTAGCGATTACAGTATGACCATATAAGGCAATCTGGGATGCTAAGGTGGGGATATGCCCGAAGTATTACCGCATACCAGGTAGCACACGAGATATCACAATCGATGGGACGAACTTTCCATGAATCCTTTGAGGACTGCAGTCCCATATTGGGAACACAATTTAGTGCTTGTAAACTGACTGGTTTGTCCCCAAAAACGGGACTGCAGTTTGCCCCTCTATTAATAGTACCTCAGTCCTGTTCTAAAGACAAAGTGCTTAAGAGTTAGGTTAGTTTTGTCCCCAGAATAGGAGTGCGGTGCTAAAAGGGCCAACTCCTTTGGCAATAACCCCGAGATAGCGACCAACACAATGATAATTTTGGCCTCTGAACTACACGAAGTACTCATATTTATGCAATGCACGGAGACCTCCGGCATCCGCGCAGGTTGATACAAGTCGTACGAGCACTTCTCCGCTGCTTCGCGATTCCCGTAAAGAGTCACACATGGTTGGAAGGACGACACTCGATGCGAGTACTCGTACACACTTCTGTATTTTTGGCTGCTGCTATTCATACTTTGTCTGGGTCTCATTTGGGCCAGAGGTACTCATAAACAAGGTGCTTTTCTGCTGATGTATCGACGCAAATAGATGGACTGTAAGACAGGTCTGGACAAGAGAACAGGCTCACTTTTGACAGCAGTACTTGCTATTCTTTTTGTAGTAAGGCAGGAGGCGCTCCCCTTGTTTTTACGTATATACTGCTGTCTGACAAGCAGATCACGGACTTAACGTGTCAACACGCCGAACAGATCACGGGCTACTGCTGTAGATCACCTGTTAATGCTAGTATGCATATATTATCTACAGTAGCCCTGTTACGGACCGCAGTCCCGCTATTGGAACAGACCACTTGGAATTTGACTGGCTTGTCCCCAGAACGTGACTGCAGTTTGCCCTAGGAGGGTTTAGGAGTTTACCCCCGTTTGGGGCGCACATAATGATTCGGATTATGCCTACAGCAGTGGCAGTTCAAAGAGTGCAGTACTATTAATACTACTGTAGAAGGGCCAAGAGATGCTATGCAAGAGCTGTATCACGCAGGTCCCACCCGCCAAGCAAGTGCGCAAGGGTTATATACAGATGATACATATCATCTAGATGATATAGATCATGTAGACCATACAGATCATATCGGTCATACAAAGCATATCGATCATGCAGATCGTACATGTCATATAGATCATGCAGATCCTGCTGATCATATTATTTACCAGGCATTCTG
Organism: Postelsia palmaeformis; assembly: GCA_037834295.1. Lineage (NCBI taxonomy): Eukaryota > Phaeophyceae > Laminariales > Laminariaceae > Postelsia > Postelsia palmaeformis. Next base: position 9,679 of record JBBMHQ010012672.1, read on the forward strand.
TGAATCATAAGAGTTGGGAGTCGGCAGGATTTGATTACTCAAAACTAATCGGTAGGTGCTGTTAGCCAACTCACTGACTTCAGTCGGCGAGTCGCCTGGCAAAGCCAGCTGTTAGTCAGCCGACTTGCCGACTCAAGTCAGGCGAGCGAAGCGAACCTACTCCCCCCCCCCTCCCAGACTCCGTCTCGGAAGGGATGCGTGGTGAATGGTCAAATGGCTATTAATAAGGCAAGCAACAAATGAGTACGCCCCCCCCGCCCCCCAAGCAAAAAAATGTAAAATGTACCCCGCATTCAACACTCCTTCTTACCAGTATGGAAACCCCAATAAGTCGGATAGTCGACACCCTCGAAAAAGCTACTGTAGTGCCTATCAAGTTTTTTCCCGACTAATAGATATAGGTGGTGATTTTAGTCGTGCCGACTCACTGATCCATAACGCAGGGATGCTTATGCCCCGATGTATCTACAGTAGTAGTATTAGTAGTAATAGACGCTGTACGTACTGAAAGGGGTGTCTGGTTTGCCTCGTGTGTGAAGCTGAACTAAGAGGTTACACACAGGTCGGACTGGTGACATGATGTATGACCACCTGGTGGTCTAGTTGTTTCAGAGCAGATGTATTCCTGATACGTACAAGAGATGGTATGGTGTAACTCATGCAGCAGGCTGGGAGCCGCGTAACGTGCATGGTCTACAACAGTAGTGTGGCTACTGGTAGGATCTATCTGATTTAGATTATCTACGGAGACCTAGATGATCTACGTAGATCTTCATAGATCTATCTGATCTACGTAGATCGTGATATGTCGGGCGTGTGAAGATGTTTCCTTCTCGCGTAACGGCAGATAGCCTATAGACAGGCAGGCGCTTTTTGTTTGTCTCTTGGTCTGCTTTGACGGACAAACAGACAAGAGACAAGTAGGCAGTTTTGTGGCTGAACTGGAACGTCTACTATGCCTGACGAACGGGCGGACATGTGTTTCTTGTTTCGTCAGGCATAGCTTATTCCCGACAAGGGCCATAGCGTACACCAGAATGTATACGTACCAGGTACAAACTATACACAAAGCACTAGCGTAACTTATCCCAGATAGATAACTTATGGGAGAAAGTCAGATGGTATTCGGCTTTTCCCTAAACCAGGCGTGCTTTTTTTGCTTTTTTCGTAATCGACAGACTGGCAAATTTCTGCTCATTTCTCGTATAATTCTGCTTATTCCTCGCACAATATGTACGAGCGCAGACCCGAGCTCAGGGAGAGAGTGTTGTGCTTGCAAAACCTGTGGTGAACATTTGAATGCGTCACCGACAGCAGTAGCGGCATGCCGTTGGATAGGCAAACAGACATGCGGGTGCATTCCTACGTTACATTTGTGACGAGGCACTCATCCAATCCAAGAAGCATATCCTACTTACTGCTGTAGATCGGATACATAAACGACTTCCACCCGACAAAATGAGCTGCTGTACGTAGACCATACCACTTTGTCCCCAAGTACGACGGTTCAAGGCCCGCAATGCCCGACGAAGGAACATACCGACAGACGCAACGACCGACGGCGAGCAGACCGGCGGACGCAACGACCGACGGACGAGCAGACCGGCGGACGCAACTACCGACGGACGAACATACCAAGCCGACCGACTGACGCAACGACTATCTGACGAATATGACTTACGGCGGACGGACAGACCGGTGGAGGCAACCTCCGACGGCCGAACATACCGAACAGGTCGACTGACACAACGATTATCTGATGAACAGACTGACGGCGGGCGAACATACCAAACATACCGACTGACACAGCGACTATCTGAAAAACAGACTGACGGCGGACGAACAGACACGTGGGTGCAACGACCGACGGATAAACAGACCGAACAGACCGCCTGACGCAACGACTGTATAACGAATAGACCGACGAACAGACCGGACGGACGGTTCCCTGCTCTATATTACTCTGCTCAAAATATCAACATAAACGCGCCTCGCCATCTTCAACCGGCGGGTTCGTGTTCTTGTCCCCCATCCCCGCGGCACGCTAACACGCCTCGCAATCGTTTCTTCGTACTTTTCCCTTCCTGTTTTGTGTTCCCCTTACCCCCGTGGCACGCCAACACGCCTCGCAATGTCTGTTTTTTCCTCCCTGTTTTGAGCTATCTCCCCTCATCCCCCCATCCCCGCCGAGCGCCAACGTGTCTCACAATGTCTGACTTTGCATTTTTGTATGCTTCCTCTCTTTTTAGTGTTCTCTTCCCCCATCCCCGCGGCACGCCTACATGCCGCGCAACGTTTGATTTTCCACTCCGCCTCTGTTTTTTGCCTACATCTGCTGTTGTCGGGGCGGCGCTTCAGGGGCGATCACAGGGCTGGAGATGTCACACGCCCCGCCTATGGGGCTGCAGGCCGGCTGTTGGTTTTGGGCAACAAGAGAGATACGGCCGGAGGCTCTGCTGGAGGCCTCTCGACGCCCGTACCCGTCAACACGCCCAGCCTTCGTCGGGAGAATAAGGGGCAGGATATTACCGTGCCTCTTGTCCCGTCGGGAGGGGTGGGATGGGGAGCCAATAAAGCAGCAGCAACACCACCAGCCCCGCCCGTGAGTTATGTTTGCGTGTACTTTGCTTTGGAAAGCAAAAAAAACGAAAAAACGCCTCGGCGGCGAGATGGAGGATTTCGTCGAAAGTCCTGCAGTAGTTATACCCCCCTTTGAGGAAACCCGGGATGAGGGAAACCGGTCTGTTTGGGGGCCTCTATTACGAGGGACCATAATATGTAGGGCCTGCGGTACGCAAAAAAAGCTAGCAGGTATATGTTTCGCTATTCTTTCTCACAAGTGTTCTTCCTATTTAATATGGTCCCCCGCTATAGTACCTGCCCACCATTTCTTCCCACTGGTGACTATGAGGGGCCGGTACCAGCTCTGATAAGGGACTACGGGACCGTATACAAGGGACGTCCAATCTCGAATGTGTACTGATACTATCATACTAGCGATAGGGTCCCTTAACCCCTCTAGAAGTGCAATCTCTTTTGGATAAGTTTTGGCGGCGAACTACTTGAAATTTGAGTGATTTGTCCGCCAGACAGGACTGTGGTGCTAAAAGGCTTAGAGTATTACGGGGGACCATAGTGAATTAAATAGGACCTATGGTACACACAAAAACCTATATATTTACCTATTTTTACTAACAATATTTGGTCCTATTTCCTATGGCCCCCCACAGTAGCATTTGGCGTCTGTCAGGCAGATCAGACAGACAGACAGATCAGACAGACAGACACACGCTAGTGACGCCAGATGTCGGATGGTAATACCGCGGCAGGTTGTTTCTCTCTTTGGCGTGGGCTTGGAGGCACGCCCAGGTGGGTTATATTTCTACAACGGTAGTATCAGGTAGGATTCATCAGCAGTCGGCAGTGCATTGCTGTGTGTGCGAGGGGAGGGCGTGGAGGTACCGCTGGGTACCGTTGGATACCTTCGGGTTCAGCAGGTGGATGCCTTTGGATGCTTTTGGAGATCTTTGACTACCTTTGGATACTTATTTGGACGCCGTTTGGATACGATTGGATGCCGTTTGGCACAGTTGAATACCCCACGTCTGGACGCCGTCGGTTTTTCTCGGATTCGGGTATTTGTTGGATACCTTTTTCTACCGTTGGAAACCTTTGCAAATCTCCGGATATTTGCATACTACTCGTAACAGGCGGCGGTCGAAGAACCAGCAGCCCCTCATCGCGGAGATCGCTACGTCCCGCCGATGACTATAAGCGGAGCGAGGGCCGAAGGAGGAGGGGGGGAGGGAGGGGGGGGGTTCGGACGGGATCGTCCCCTGCCAGGCTCCCGGTGGCCGGGCGAAGGGGGAGGGCGATCAGACCCTAAGAATTATCCTCCGCAGCGTGCACCATCTGGCTTAAGGGCCCCCTATGGGCACGGGCAAGATGGGCGGAACTACGGGCCAGGCCCTGGCCCTGGCCGAAACGCCTCCGCTGGCTCGGCAGGCGCTGAATGGGGCCTTGGTCACGGAGGCGGGAGGCAAGGGCATCAGCTGCGGGAGAGCGACTTTCCGCTCGAGATGGGAGGGGCCATAAAGGCGGAGAAGCAGCCGCAGTTGCGCCCGAGAGGTGAGCCGGAGTGTACCATACCATACCATACTATACCATACCATACCATACCACACCGATACCGTACCGTACTATACCATACGAAACCATACCATACCATACCACGCGATACCATACCATACCATAGAATACCATACCATACCATAGAATACCATACCATACCATACCACACCATACCACACCATACCACACCATACCATATCATGCCGTACCATACCATAGGCGTGCTGCGGTGGGGGTATTATCATCTATAGGACCCTTTATGTAGGCTCCTCACTCGAAGAGTCATTTACCTCGCTAACCCTGACCCAAAAACTGACCTTAAGTGAACAACCATGAAGGGGTAACCCGACGAATGATCGTTTCGTTTGAACAAAGCGATGTTGGGTGGCCTCTGAGTCCAGGAGTTTGAGGACGAAGCCCGGTCAGGCAGTCGGAAATATTTTGGCCAAAACTCGTATCGATGTCCCATTATTAATGTTATTAGTCGAAATAAAGGAAAGATACATACTTCAGCTAATTAGTATGCTGTCGGGTTGGAATGATTGAAAAGGGTGGTCTCCAGTCCACTTTTCATTTGACGGGGTATGTCTGGAGTCTGGATGCCTTCCCTATCGTCAATCGGATCGAGTTTGTATGAAAAGAGTTTTTGTGCTCTTGCGGGGGCGTTTGATCCGAAGTTTAAAAACTGCTTTGTGTCCTGCTCGCGGGTTCTAGGAGGTACACCCTTTAGCTGCTGTGCTTTGAGCTGCTCCGCAGCAGAGCAGTCAAGCCAGCATATGAGGTGTTTCGGCTGCTGCTTCATGGTGTGACCGTACAGCATGTTGGTACATCATTCCTTACCAGTCGCCCGAGTGGAGGCGGGGTTAACCTCGAATATCAGCATAGCGTTGATGTCGAGGGTTGGATTGCCCGAAAGCATGTATTAATAGTGTTATTGCTCGAAAGACACGGACTGCCAAAAGCGCCGATTAGAGCGTGGGTGAGTACAATTCGGCGCGAGTCGACTACGTGGTGCCACCGTTCTTGCGATAACAGTGGTGACGTAGTGGGGGGAAACAAAAAGAGCTTTACGACAGTACGTACGTAGGTGACCCCGGATTTTAGGTATGATATGGTACGACTAAGGAGGGCGGAAATTATTACATTTTTAATTGGATAGGGGAGGGGGGGGGGGTGTACTCGATAGGAGATATGTACTCGATCTCATGCATGGCCGTAGTCGTATGACCATAGGGGGGGGGGGGGGGAAAGAGTGCCTTCAGAGAATGTGCTGTTCGACTTATATAGATAGCGCTCCTTGCTACCGTTGTCGCCGAGGCGACGAGCG
>JBBMHQ010012894.1:2540-17962 GCA_037834295.1 Postelsia palmaeformis
CCCCCCACCCCCCACCCTCCTACCCCTCCTCCAGTAGCACAGACAGCAATCACACATCTTTCCGGGAAATAAAATACACCCGGTTACTCGGCGCACGTGTACGACGATTGCGAAAGGATAAGGGCTACGATCATGCCGTATAGGCCCAGCGCCTCGGCGAAGATAAGAATAAGGATCATTCCGACGAAAAGGCGTTCTTGTTGTCCTACAGCGCGTACCCCCGCGTCTCCCACGATTCCGATGGCCATGCCTGCTGCGAGGCCGCTGTTGATCAAGCGGCAACCGGAGGGAAGATGAGAGGGCGACATAGCGGCGTTTTCGGACAAAGCGGGTCGTCAGGTATTCCACTCATACGTACCGACAGTACAAAACTCTGCAGAACTGTGACGACGTTTCGGGTGTCAAGCACCTGTAATCAGATAGGTATCGTTCTCGCAAAAGTATAACGGATCAGTCCGAAATAGCGGCGTTAACCTGTGACAAAAGTTGTGTCCTGTGTATTTGAATGGACAGCATTTCCATGTCCTGCGATGTGAAGGCTCAATTTAAGCTGAGATCGTACCCCGTGCACGTTCGGCGGGCGACAAAAACAGTTCAACATTGCCGAGCAGTTGAGAGATGTATGTATCGACACTCTAGATCGGCAAAACGCAAAAAGTTCGCCGTTTAACTACCCTTTTCTCCAGACCACACATACGACACAAAAAAGGGAACGAAACTAAACGTCGAACTTTGGGCTCACGAGGCACGCAACAAAACGTGTTTGTCACGAACGACTATTACGGGGGACCATACTGAAATATCAGGTAGAACCTACGGTCAACACAAAAATCTATATATTTCGCTCTTTATACCAACAGTATCTGGTCCTATTTACTATGGTCACCCGTAATACGTGCGGCAGAGAATGTTTTGTACACATCCTAACAATACTGATGCGCCAGGATTACCTGTATTTCCCGTCGGCAATGCTTCTTGTTTTGATCTACCAAATTTATTCATGTCTTCCTCAATCGCATGTAAGAAGCTGATCTATAGGAAATAACAGCAGTCCCTCAACAGCAAATTCATTTTTCTCCTCAAGGGACTGACTGACCTAAGACCACAGCAGAGTCCCGCGGCGAGGAAGGCGTATCCGGAGTAAGAAGAGAACGTGTTGCTTTCGGCCGTTGGCATTCCAACTGGTTGTGTTCCATCCAAGAAAAGGCGTACCATCAGTCAACAACGCGCAGTATAAGAATCGAGTTCAGGGTTAGACAACATGCAATGACACGATAGGAGGAGCAGCAATAAGTTGCTGAGGATGAGCAATATACTTACGCATGGGTATTCGCAGTAATGTCCATATAAGACGGCCGTGGAAGTGGCGTGAAGTTGCGTTCATATGTCTGGTCCCAGCCGACTACTCGTAAACAAGCTGTGCCGCAATAGGGTTCAAGGGACGAGCTATCAACTTCACAAAACAACTGACCCCCACCATGAGTGTCAATGCAAGCATTCCTTCGCACCACCAGGATATGAATGAGCGACACAACAGGCCTGGCATGATTTGACCTTCAGCCGGGGGCCGTGCGGTAGGGCTCGTTCACGCTTCCAAAAACTAAGCACCAAGCAACAGCTGTGAGATCGAAGATTTCGTCGAAACTCATCGATGCAAGCTGTGTGTGATACTTCGATCGGGCGTACGCACTACGGGTTTGATATGTGCGTGATAGAGAAAGACAGCATACTAGCCTGCAGGATTAGATCATAAGAGTGGGTGTCGATTTAAGGGAATAGTGAAAAAAATCGAGGTTACACGTGTTGCTGTCATGTACCAGGTATATATATCGGAGCGGAAGGCAGGATCGCGACTGGCGCTGCTGAAAAAGAGTGACGGCGTTGTGGCTGACTCGTGGCTACTTACAGCACCATTTTTTCATTGGCGCATCTGACACTGTACTTCACCCACGCTTCCCAATCACCACACCTCAACATGCAAGTTTGTTTGTGGCACAGCTTCCTCCATTCAATGCTCAAGACCCTACTTCAATAACTGTCGTTAAACGAGATGCACAAACAGCACTAATAATACTATGCTACGGCACGGACACTGGTTGTGCTTGTGCTGGATGTCGACGGGTAGAAAGAGCGGTTTGATGCGAAGAACACACACACTGCTGGCTGACGAGACCAACCCATTCAGGCGTTATGAACCGTTTTAAGCTTCTCAATCCCCACCTCGTACTGACTTTGGAAATGGAACCAGCGCGAAAAAACGGAAACATGCCATCAAGGGTACGAGAACTCTTCTGAGAGATTGGTGCGGTAGTTACGTCAATACGCGCAACCCTTTTACAAGCACGATTTGGGCCCAAACTACTAATTTGTACGTACTCCAGGACACATGTCTAGAAACGGCAGCACTTTTTTACACGGACTGCAATGACTGCCTGGTGGCTGGCACGGTAAGTGTATACCTGGTATACTTTACCTATTAATAGTGCATGTAGCTCCAGCACACATTTGTGTCCAGACACCCAAGCAGTAATATACACGAACTGCAATATTTGCCTGTAACGGCTACGTGGTCCAGGTATGTGTTTTTGTGCCTGGTATATATACATGTGCTGAGAGCTACAAGAACACGACGTAACATATTCATTGTGGACAATGCCCAAGATGTACACGTAGTTTGCACTGTCGTTTTTACTACCAGGTACTGCGAAACACATTATTGATTTGATTGTCTGGTGGAAGCTTCGTAAAGCAAACTTCATTGTTTCGAAGAACGCGTCTCAGCCGCAACTGCTGGCGTGGCGGGCGTACTGGAACATGGCAATAAAAGCCAAAAAAAAAAGGCGACACCGGAAGTCCCAAGAGCCGAAACAGTGTGCCCTTTTTTATTTTTTCATCAATACTTTGCAATATTTCCTACCGGTATGTTTTATTTTTGTATCAATACTTTGCAATATTTGTTCATACGTACCAGATCAGCATCCGCCACACTACGTACTGATGGGTTTCTATTTTACCCCTTACCCGTTCGAAGACAAATGATCAAACGCCTGGAGAATACGGACGATATTAATAGTCAACAAAGAAAAATGCCCGACGCACCCACCAGTATCTGACGGCATCCGATTGGCGATGGCTTCACGACCTCGATGTCTCGGGATTGCATTTGTCTTTTCAACCCTTTTAGAAACGCAGTCCCGTTGTGGGGACAAACCAGTCAAATTTCAAGTAGTGTGTCCCCAAAAGGGGACTGCGGTTCTATTCCTTGTTTGAACGTTACATACCAGGTATACATCTGTAAAACTGAAACCATATGTTTTGGACAAAATACTATTAATTTTGACTTTACAGCGTTAGATCGTGTGGGATAAGTTTGGCACTACCAGGCACCAGGTACAGTATGCAGTGAAAGCGCACAGACTTACTTGAGCCCGAGAGGATAACGGCTACGATGAGGCCGTAGATGCCCAGCACACCAGCCATAACAACGGGGATGATGTTACGCATCACGAGTCCGGGGTTCATCACACCCATGGACGAGATACCCACGCCGGATTTGGCGGTTCCGTATGCTGCGCCGATGTCTTCACAAGACGACGACAATCGAAATACAAATCATACGCGGAAACGACGACACGGTAACGAGACGCGAGGATCGGCAAAAAAAGTCGGAAGTTAGATCGTGGACCTTCGGGAAGCAAGCGGGACGGAAGAGGTGAAGGGGGAGAAGGCAACGTTGACGTGTTAACGATTGATGGCGACTGCTGGACGCTCGTGTAAATTGCACCCAAAAAAGAACAACAATTCTCTACTTTCCGAATTTCCTAAGTAACATACCAGGTACATGGTGCATAATAAATGGGATGCTTGTCTTGTGGGCTTCTATTAATTTTATTAATATGCGAGGTCTCGCTTCACTTAATTAGAGTTGAGGATAATGTAACAACAACAGCTGCTTATACATTCGGCTTTGCCAAAAAACAAGCAACACAGCCAACAACAACCAAAAGGGCTGTACTCTGTATGAGCGCGGTATGTACGTGAACCCACAGTAACCACATCGGTCGAGAGTCATGCTCGACGGAAGCATCGTCCGCATAGAAAATACAAGACACTTTTTTAGTTAGATTATCCATTGACTAAAAAACAAGAGCTGTGAGAAGAGAGATCGAGGATTTTGTCGAGAATCATACTTGCAAGCTGTGTGTGATATTTCAATCGCGTGTGCTACGAGTTTTGTACTGGTTTCTTGTACTATTTATTAATAAAATTAATAGTCGTTGTGTAACCTGCTTGGTGAAAGGACACAAAAAATGAAAGCTGAGGGCCGTTCAAGCATAAATTGTTCGACTCATTGCCGTGCACGATCGATCCATGCAATCCTCAAGTGCTTACGTTGCGCAAACACGGCGATTATCGTAGGCCAAGTCAATCGCTAGGTGGCGTGCAGCTACCCCTCACCCACCGAGGACTGGTGAACGCCGTTTACACCGGCACACTGGGAAGAGAGAAAGAGTGTCAGCTCTTCGCCTCTCTCTCAAAAGCAAAACCGAGAGCCCTTCAAACTCACGCACGAACGCGCGACAAACAAAATGTATAACGACAGCAACATCAATGACAACGAAATACTGGTACCTGTTACCGGACATGAAAGAAAAACTTTGCAAGCTACAACACCCTTCTCGAACAGTATCAGGCAGATGGCACCCAGTCAAGCGCAAACGGAGCTGCAGGCAGCGGGACACCGCAGTAGTGCGTCAACCGTGAATCAAAGCAACCTCGGCATTGCTTACACAACGTGACAAAGCGGCGAAGGATGCTGACTAAACAGGGCGGCGTATAAAATTAGTTCAACACGCTGCTCTCTCACCAACTAAACCAACGGCCACTGCGCCTGCAACACATATGGACCCCACCCACCTAATGATAGAGGAGCTACCCGGGTACGGGCACGTACGCACTCGGTATAGACGCTACTGAGAGTGTGTGCCACACAGAACCAGAGAGACCGACAGTACCTTCGGAGCGATTGTAGACGGACGTGAACCCATAAAAACAAATGCACACTCCTTCCTCTCGTCATCTTGCGAAAATAAAAACCCTTGGGAATGTTGAGAATATTTTTCAACACGTGTTGTACCAAATGCCAACACACGAAACAACCAAAATATGTCAACATGGAGGGCTCTCAGTGTGCGCTTCGTTGGTCATATTTTGGTGCACCATCAAGAGAGGCTTGAGGAAAAAAGGCATTGATTGAATCGATAACAGGACCAGGTTTCTGCGCCGAAGACACCGTTCACGGGGGGTGGAGCGACGTCGGTGATGTCCTGCCCTAGCTTTCTGTCCAGAGAGCATCTCCAACTTCCTCAAACAGTCATCGAAAGACCGCAAAAAAATGTCAATCGTACGTCGGCAAAAACTGACCTGTAAACTACCGCCAACCTGGAGGTATAAAAAAACATACCCAGAGAGTGCTCACGTTCGCATTGCAACATATAGGGGTGTGCACTATTGATAGTATTGCCATGAAAGGTACAGACGAAGCGCGCTCGAAGTTTCCTCGGCGCCAAAATAAGAGCGCGAGCGCGAGCGATCAACGCGATCATCAAAGCCCACGCTTGTTAGTGCGTGTGACACTCCTACATCCGTGCTCTCGAAATCAACCACGACCATGGAATCGCTGCTGGAAGCATTGCATCGATCACTCCACTCCTACACAGCAGGACAAGAAACAGCCATCACGGAAGACAAAAACACGCTCTTGGGCCGTAATCACTCGAATATAATGGGCACAAAAAAACAATGCTGGGCAGAGCGGTGGTTCGTAGTTGTTTCAGCATCGTATATAGCATGGACGCATTGCTGCTGCACTGCCTGCGCTCCCTCGTCGTCTGTACGCACGCGCCCGAGGGATTAGGCCAGATTGCAGATGTTGCTTGCTTCGCGTACTGCAGCACGTCGCCTGCGTCTATTCTGTGGATCGACGACTACGCAAGAGCCATTAGTTCTTCGCGTGCTTCCTTCCTTTATTTCCTTCATCTTGCCAGATGCGTCCGTTCATCTCGACGATATTAGTGTTCGGATCGAAGTCGACTTTCTGTTGCACGCAGGGCTAGCTAGCTCCAACACGGCGAGCATTGCAAAAGCAGTGCTGGGCATGGCGCACAATACTGACCAACAACCACACGCCAACACGTCTGCCATTGCAACAAGGGGCCAATTTTGCCATGACCTTGCAAGCGTTACGACAGATTCGGTCACGATTCTCCGGGGCTCATCACGCAGCCGCTTTGTCACTCGAGCACTCAGCACGAAACACCCCAGATTTCGGGGTCTCAACGTGCCTCCTTCCGAAAGACGAACTGCAGCCCACCTGCACTGCCCACATGCACAAACGAGCAAAGGCGTGACACTACTGTACCAATAAAGAAATAACGGCGCTAAGCTGCAAGACTGGGTCATGCACTACGCTATGCAAATGGCGGTTGACCCTGTTTGGGTTCACCCTCTAGTCTTGCGCTAGGCTACCGCCGAGTTGGAGGGCGCTGCTTCACGTAAGATCTGCTTTATTGGGAACTCACTGCCGAACACCATTGACGAGGCAACGCCCATGAAGCCGAAGAAGGCCGCGGAAGAGGGGCATGTCTCAAGGCTAAGGGTGCTCATCTTTGCTGAGGGTTGGAGTTGCTTGACTTGGAGAGAGCGTGACGAGATGCGTGTGCTGATAGAAGTTTAGCGGGGGGTTCTGACCTACAGAAGCGAACGCACCACACTGGAGGCGCCAGGTGAAAAAACATATCATGTACAAAACGGGGATAGTCAACATTTATCCCCTTATATGCGGCGAGAGTTTGAGAGCCCCTACAATTCTGCATCTCAACATGTAAAGGCTTCCTCCTGGCTGACGACGATACCCGCTCTGGGCGACGCCGATAATGCTAGCAGTAGCACTGCTGTTGCTGATAGTGGTGCTCTCCAAGTTCAATTGTGCCGGGGCGACACGTCCGAGAAGTAACGTGTACTATGGCCTAAAAAATCGTGCTGCCTTCATTGCTGGGGTAGCATCCGCATCTCATGTTCAACCAGCAGCATCCGCATCGCGATGGCCGCCTCAAGGCGGTCGCACGCGCTCACGCTCTCGGCAGTCAGACAGTGCGCCTATCGCTTGCTGCACTAGACTGACCAGGATCCAATCGGAGCATCTGAATGATTTCAGCAAAACCGGCGGCTGGCACTTTACGAAGCACAGCAACAGGTGTGACTTGGGTTCAGCGACGGCTTCTACTAACAGTCGTAGACCCATGATGGGCCTCGGCGGTGATGGTGATGATGTTGCGCCGCCACCGTCAAAGCTGGAGCTTGACGACGCAAATCCCAGTGCTGGTGCTTGGGCTGGTGGTGGTGGGAGTAGCAGTGGTGGCAATGGAAATAGTGATCCTGGCGTGCGATCCTTGGTGGATCTGATAGAGCTCCTTCATGCCTCGGAGAATCCCCTGTGGGATTTGATCCGCTTCGAGGTGAGGCACAGAAATACCTGGTATACTGGCTTGGCAAAAACTGGTACCTGGTACCTTGTATATACATGTATCAAAACGTGAACGTCTAACCACGTATGGAACATAAAATACAAAGCTAAAGTTGAGGTGTCCCGCCCTTTTCCACTTATTATGCCTTGGACGAATAGACCTACGTACCAATAGATTATTGCCCCTACAGCAGAGTCACGAAGTTGTCTATTAATTGGATTTGTCCGGGCAAGTGATGTCAAAGCAGGAAAGACTGTCTATAGCGATTGGAGTTGTTTCAAACCCTGGACAAAAGACAATACTCGTAGTCCAATAGCCTGTGAGTAGCGATTGACTGTCTATTGTGGTCCCTACTTCCAGTTAATTGAGAGGCATCGAACTTTGTCCAGGCAATTTTTATTGAATGCCTCCTATTAATACCTGGCCCTTTTGTCCAGACAACTCCATTTCATAGGCAGTCGCCAAAATCAATGGTCCGGACAATTGAAATTAATGGACCTTCCTACATTAATTATCTGTCCAATTCCAATTGACAGACCGTTTGTTCAATCCATTGTCCCGACAATTCCAATTGACAGACGGCCCCCGGAATCATCAGTTGTGCGGACAATTCAGTTAATAGCCTGCCGCCGAAAATAGTTGTCCCGACAATTCCAATTAATAGACAGTCTCTTGCCCCGACAATTCCAATTTATACATGGGCTCCCAAATCAATTGTCCGGGCAACTTTAATTAGCAGACTGCCTTCTAAATCAATTGTCTGGGCAATTCAAATTAATAAACAGTATGCAAAATCAATTATCCGGACAATTTCGACTAATACAAAGTCACTACTTCAGACAATGTCATTGGTAGGTAGTCTCTTGAATCAATTACCCGTATATTTCAACATATCAGTGCATGCGGATTATATTGTTCCCTGAAACGTTCGTTCAATGATTTAATCTGATATTTGGGACGATGGCTGGTGAGGAGAACTCAGGACGAGGCCGACCGGAAAAGAACTGGGCCCAATGTCTAGCAGACGACCTCAGGGTTTTTCAAGCCACCGAGGGGTCCACGGAAAGCTCCCCAATGCTGTTCGGAGTAGAGACGTTGTTATGGCCGAGGGCGGCTAGGAAAAGCGGGAGATGGTACCGGGGGGTCGTCGAAGCGGCGGAATGTTTCATGGCGAGGTGGCACAGGGGCGAAGCACAGAAGAGCCGGCTGCGCCACGCAGCAGAGGACGCCAAGAACGGCGACAAGGAGAGGGGGAGAAGGGGAAGGGGCAGCTGTACTGATACAGCTGTCGACGAATGCAGAAATGAAATGATAGAACGGGTGGCTAGGTATCGGTTCGACTAGCCCTTCGTACAGATTTTTGCTTGTACCTCCCTCTCGTTCGTGTTGCTTCGTCCGCGCAGCAGATATCTGGCCTTCCTGAGTACGTACCCTTTCCGTCTTGCAGCCTTTCTGCGTCTTTTGTGTTTTGTTTTTTGTTTTTTTTCATTTCAGATTTTTGTTTTTTGTTTTCATTGTCTTTTTGTTCTCATTCTGCTTCGTCCGCGCAGCAGATAGATAGATATCTGGCCTTCCTGAGTACGTATGCTTTCCGTTTAGCAGCCTTTCTGAAGTCCTTGCGTCGTTTATGTTTCGTTTTTTTTCATTTCAGATTTTTGTTTTTTTGTTTTCATTGTCTTTTTGTTCTTATTCTTTCGGTCTTGCTTGTGTTGTGTTCTCGTACCCGGTACGCTGGAATTTCACTTGCATGACACTAGAATTTGCGATTTTTTTGTAGGTTTCCTCTGTCTCTCAGTTTGTGACCACATAATCAGCATCTCTCTAGGATAAGGAATCAGGACGAACACTGGGTGTACTGATGAAGCTGGTTAGGAAGGACAATTTATTGTGAAGACAACAACAACAAGATGGGCTATTACGGGGGGGCATAGTAAATAGGGCCTACGGTACACACAAACAACTATACATTTAGCTTTTTTACTAACAATATCAGGTCCTATTTACTATGCTCCTCCGTAATAGGCGGTATCAAAACGTCCTACGTGGGGACATAAAATACAAAGCTAAAGTTGAGGCGTCCCGCCCTTTTCTGCTTATGCCTTGGACAATAGACCTATCAAAATACTAATGACCCTACAGCAGAGTCACGAAGTTGTCTATCAGTTAGAATTGTCCGGGCAAGTGATGTCAAAGACTGTATAGTAATTGAAATTGTTTAGACAATTGATGTCGGATGCTGTTTCTATTGGTTGAATTTATACGGATAATTGATATCGGGTACTGTCTAACAATTGGAATCGTCTTGACAGATAATACTGGAGACTCTCGATCAATCGAAACTGCCCGGACTGAAGATTTCAGAGACTTTCCATCAATTGGAATTGTCTGAACAATTGATGTTTGGTGCTTTTCGATAATTGGAATTGTCCAGACAAATAAGCTCGCAGGCTGCCTGTTATTCGAAATTGTGCTGGCAAATGATTTCATGGGCTGTTTATTAGTTGGAATTGCTTGAACACTTGATTTCGGGTGATTGACATGAACTGGAGTTGTCGGGACAACTGCTTGGAGAGACCGTCCATTGATTGGAATTGTCCGGACAATTGGTTTCGGAATCGATTTACTAATTGGAATTGTCACGAGTATCGACTTTAAGAGGGTTTTCTTATTTGAAAGCCGGCAGCTACATGTAGAACTACAATTGATTTGGTCCCCGATACTATCAAATCAGTAAATAACAATACGATGCTAATGTTGCCTCTACAACTGGATCGGGATTTTCCCTGTAGCAGCCCTTTTCAAGGTCCTTCACTGTGCTGCCGTATTACGAGTAGTATCAATTCAATGGGGGGTGTCTATGACATGATACAGTGAATAGGGACACGGTCATGACACCTATCGAACACATGATTTATGTCACGGCATCTGCATTTAATTATGCGCGGACAATTCCAACTACTTTCCGATCGCCGAAGTCCGCTTGGGCAGTTCCATTTTAATTCGTAGAACCCGAAATCACTTGTCTGGACAATTCCATTTAATAAGCAGCATCCGAAATCAATTGTTCAGACAAATCCAATTAATAGACAGCTCCCGAAATATTTTGTCTGGACAATTTCAATTAGTGGACAACGCCCGAAATATTCAGTCCGGACAATTCCAATTATTGGGCCAGCACCCGAAACCAATTTGCTGGATAATTCCGATTAATTAGCAGTCTCCGCAATCACTTGGTGAAACAATTCCAATTCATAGACAACACTCGAAACCTATTGTTCACACAATTCCAATTATAGATAGATGATCTTCGAAATCTTTTGCCTGGACAATTACAATTCATTGACAATCGCCGAAATTATTGTCTGGTCAATTTCAATGAATCGGTAATCGCCGAAATCATATGTCTGGACCATTTCAATCAATAGACAGTCGCCAAAACCAATTGCCGAGACAAATCCAATGAACACTCAGCCTCCTGAACCAATTGTAGACACAGCAGACTGTTGAAATAGGAAATGTGCAAGGTGTGATTTTACATATAATAGTACCTGGTATCAATGATACCGGTACCGTGTATCGTGTGAGGTGCCAGCTGTCGTCTGTGTTTGGACGAGTCGACGCAGCATCCCCTCCTGGGGTAGTTTAACCTACTGTACGAGAGCTGATGGAGGAAACTCTTGTCTATTATAGACTTAGCATGTTGGCCCAGGACCTATCTGCTATTTGTCTCGCGTCGAGTGAATCCAGCATCATAGTGCTACTGCTGCTGCGCCGTCTCTGCGGCAGCAGAGTAGTACGTTCCTGGCCATTTAGCTTTCAGTGCGTCACGTAGACGTACGTTCAGCGGCGAGCATTATTTACCCAAGGCACCAACTATTGCTGTGTCTGGTACCAGTCTACTGCTGTGAACCACTACCTATACCACAGCAGTATTAGTTTACCAATATACCGGCATATACTTCATTGCCGGCTAGAAATCTCCTACACCATGCCGGTATGATACCGGTGGTGTTAGACTATTATACTGCTGCACTAATGCTGCACCTCGACTTCCGGGGTCGGAGTGCTAGGTGCAGCACTGAAGTATACAGCAGCAATACGACGCATTGTCGGTGCGTTGACTGAAACACAGCAGTTTCAGAACGAATACCAGGTATGCAAAAAGGGTTCCACCTCGAACAGATCAGGATCTAACTACAGACAGATCATCTACTGCCTGCAGTTTCCCAGCTGCCGCTGTGAGAGGTTGCGCAGGATCTGTGTAGTACAGATCCGACCCAGGAAACATGTGTTGCTGTAGATCATGCAGGTTGTAAGGGTTTCTGCAACATGAGCTCTAGAATATTCAGACGACAAATCCATCGAATACCTTCCCTGAGAGATCTATTACGTAAGTAGATGATGAAGTGCTGTGGGAATCGATCATCTGTCCGAGGTATTCAATATTTTGCTTGGCAGTTTCAAATCAACGAGTCTAGATCGTCTCTCTGACGAAGGAGACGATACCTGGTACACGATACGAGGTGGACGCCTCATACTACAGCGATCACTTAACCAGTGTCAACCACAATCAATGTGTTATTGTTGTGTGAGTGGGGTGTGCTTGTGTATTGGATGATTGGGACTGCCTCTGCTCGCCCTGACACGAGCACACGCTGTATATCGCTACGTGAGGACTTGTACATCCCTTGCTGCGGTACTTTTCATGTACCGGTGCTCCGTACTACATTGCCGATGACTGCAGAATACCTACACATGATCAACGGATTGCGTTGGGTTAGGTTGGGTTCCATCGAGGTGAGGTGGGGAGAAGGTGGGTTAGGTTCGGGCTGGGTCAGGATGCGGCAGGACATGGGTGGGTAGTTAGGTCGGGTGGACGGGTTGAGTGGGTGAGTGGGTCGGTGGGTGGGTGGGTGGGTTAGATCCAAACGCAGGTCTGACCCGTTTAACATTCCTTTCCAGATACGGCGAAGTGGACTACGTACAACAAATGAGAGGTGTGGCCTTATCACTCGTATACTACTTAGTGTGAGTGCGCAGCGGTACAAATAGTATCATGCTGCGCCCAGTGCATCGTGCTAATCCTTGCATTATCGTAGTTCGGTTGCTGAAGTTATCAGAAGCCAACGAAGCGGTGGGCGTCAGTGCTGTGTCACCGTCACGTTTTGTCTTCACTTTTCCCCCTCTTAGTCCCCTTGGTGGGGTGAGTACGTGAACACACTCATTGGCGAGTTGACGCAGTCGGTGCAAGGCAAGGACTTGTCAGTTCAAAGTCGACATCAACCTGCGCTATGACGGGGGGCCATATTAAATAGGACCTACGGTATACCCTAAAACCTATATATTTACCTATTTTTGCTAACAATATTTGGGCATACTGTATTTACTATAGTCCCCCGTAAGAGTGCTCCAATTCGAGCATTCGTATGCCGCCACCTCTCGAATCACATATATTGAGCCTTCACCGTCGTCGCAACGTACAGACGGCTAAATCAGCAGTACGCTCGAGGGTATAGCTCTGCCGTGCCATGACGCCCGCATTGCGGCCCCTGCTCGTCCTGAACGCAATTTCATTCATACGGATCGCGGGGCGGAGAAGCATATGTTATATGCCAGATACGCTTCAACCGTACATGGCAGAATTGTATTCATACGTCCTGTCTCGCACAGTAGTAGCGCCTACAAGGGATATATATATATATGGGGTATAGACTAAAGCTCTAATCTACCCTTGGTGTTGTACGAAGTACCTGGTATGCCTTTTTGTGTCTTCTCTTTTATATACTGCCGCTGTACGTTCTATTTTCTGGCTTCCTTGCTTGCCCGTGGTTGGAAACGAAACAGGGTCGAGAGGCTTCGAAGCAGTCGCACGTGTCCTCGATGATTCACGGCTCGGTGCTGGCTCGCACTTCATTGGAGGACGCCATCACCTGCGACGTGGCGAATAAGATGGCCACCACCTTCCTCAGCCCAACAGAGGTTAGACAGGACGCTACGGGCCACGCTGACGCTACTCTTTTTGTATCACGGGGGGCTATAGTAAATAGGACCACATGTTGTTTTTTGAATAGGTGAATATAGAGGTTTTTGTGTTTACCTTAGGTCCTATTTACTATAGTCCCCCGTAATAATAAACACTACCATTAATAATACCATAGCGGTGCCATATCCTTGTATTCGTGTCTGTTTATTTGTTGTTGGTTTACTTGTACTACTTCACACAGCAGTAGTGCTGTAGTGTAACGGTAACCCTTTAAATAGTCTAACTTTAAGCACCAGTATGAATGCAGTAGTTTGTCTGAACAAAGCGTGGGTGTGGGTTGTGAAGAGGTCCAAATACCTCGCTTCGAGCGGCATGATCGACTCGGTTGTCCTGCTATTCATATTAATCACAGTATCACTATAGTACTGCTGCATTGTCATTGCTATGTTGTATGACTTCGCTATATGCGCCTGTGCTGTACCAGCCAAGCAGCAGTACGTGTGTGCTAGCGTACTGCGCGCGATCGTGGGCATGTGGGGTGCGGTATGCGATACACACCCTGAAAATATATCCCGGGGGTTTCGCGTGGCATAAACCGACATCTGATGGGCGGTCTCTTGCGGGCTAGCTGCTGAAAAAGCTTGAGAAACTCCTTGGCTTTAAACCCTTTTTGCTGCGAAACTAATATCACACTTGTTCCAAGTAGTTTGCCCCCGAAACCCAGGGTACGGTCTCAAAGGGGTCGGTCGGTGGCTGATTTGATGTCTCCTCAATAGAACTGTGTAGATGTTGCAGAGTGCAGGCTGTGAAATGAAGCGACCACGCAGCTCTGCGCCTGGTTGTTCTCGGCCGCAGCCCGGTCGAAACCGCCGGTCCGCCTTGGGACGTGAATGTTGGAGGCTGACTAGGCTGATTCTTTTCGGAAATGTGCACAAACTTGGCTACCGTGTACGTACTCGTGCTGATGGTAATTCTGCAATATTGGTGCTCTTCCTTCCATTGTTCCGCCGTCTCTCCCTCCACCCGCCCGTGCTCCACGGACAAGGGCAAGTGCAGAACTTGTTGCGCCGCGCCTCGCATTGTGTACCAGTTCTACTGCTGTATGTATAATTTAGTATCATAGAATATTACAACGATGGCGTGGCGTTGAACGGCAGTGGAGGTACTTCTCGTGATCGACCTTGCTCCCGTATGTTTGTCTCTCTCTTGTGTGGCGTTTTTCTGCGGAGAATTTGGTGTTGGTCGCTGAAAGAGCCGTGCAAAAGACAACCCCCCTCGATGCCGTATGGTGACGATTGAAGTTGGCGAGACAGCTCACGTTCCGCTCGTGGAGTGTCCGTTGTTGTCGGTGTTCAATGGGCTTGTTGCGTGACGGGCGCGCTCTTCAATTGTCCGTATGTGCACTTGCTCCTCGTGGCTGAAGCGCTCTCACATATTCATATCATACATTTTCTGACGATTATCGAACTCTCCAACGGTGAATATTTCCGTCTGCATCTTGTTCGAACCAACGCACTAATCATTCCTCCCTTCCCCTTCCCTCCCCCCCCCCTCGCCCCCTAACCAACTCGATGTATGGCCCCACCCCAGGTGAGCTCGCTGATGTGCGAAATGTTCACAGACGAGCCTTTGTTGGACTTCGTCGTGGCGGAGGACCTCCTGGCGCACGCCATGCAGGACACCTCCCTGCCCGACGTCCTGACGGCCATGCTCTTCCACAAGGGCTTTACCGCCCTGACGACGTATCGTCTCATGAACTGGCTCTGGCGCAGGGACAGGCGGAATATGGCGCGGTACCTGCAGTCCATCTGTTCCGAGGTGGGTTCCATGCTGGCTTAGTAGTGGCAGTAGTAGTAGTAGTAGTAGTAGTAGTAGTAGTAGTAGTAGTAGTAGTAGTAGTAGTAGTAGTAGTA
>JBBMHQ010013005.1:0-17951 GCA_037834295.1 Postelsia palmaeformis
TCCCCTTCCTTGCGCTCCCAGTTCCACACCGGGATGGGCTTTCTTGTACGCCACTCGCTTCTCACAAGCACCTTTGAGTTCAGCCTGCAACTCGTGAACCCCAAGTTGACGCTCCCTTACTGGGACTTCACGATCGAGACGACTGCTGCCGCTAATGTGGCGTACGACCCGAAACAACCGTTCACTAGAACGGAGTTGCTGAGCCCCTCGTTTTTCGGAACCGCCGACCTCGACGACAAAGTGGTGAGAGGCTTAATGGCAACCTTTCTATCAAGCGTATGTCGATGCAGTTGTCCTTGCTGGAAACACTGGTGGTTGTGCAGCTTCCCCCGTACTATCCGAGCCGGTCATGGACGAACGTTTTTGACCCCTAATACCTTATCAAATAAGCAGCAGACTGCGGAACTACCAACCGATCCACCAACCAACCGACCTAGTATCCCACCGACCGACCCACCGACCGCTCTATGTACCTTCTCATCTTCCGGTACACTGAATGATCGACCGATTTACGCCGCGCCTCCCGTGAATCGATATATCTTTCTCCACGCGTCAACAGGTCAAGGACGGACGGTGGGCGTACACGAAAATCCCTGCAGCCAACGAATACATCGAAGGAGACGTCTATGGCAACCTGCGCTCTCCGTGGAGCACCAACGACAGAGCGTGAGATAGTATGTTCGGGTAACTTTTTGAGGTGTGCGTACACTATCAAGCCCCTAGTGAGAAGGTCGCGGTGATATTTCGGTAGACAGAAGACCTCAACGGCCGCGATATATCTCGTTGATGGTGATGAAAAAAACATCGTAACGTTGCCAGTGCGGATGGATCGCTGACGTATGGTAGCTCATGACAGTTTTCGCCCTACACACTGGCTGGTTCAAGCGAGACGCAATTTGCTTTGTCTTCGAAGTTTGCCCCACATTTTTTGCAGTTGGAAAGCCTAAATTGGTGTGGTTGCCTTTAATGACAACGAGAGGCCTCACAGGGTTGTTTTTTTTTGTTTGTTTTTTCGATTTCGGGATGAAATCTTTGAGTTTCGGGAGTTTTCGCGACCTTGAGCTGGACTGACGTACGGAACAAGCGGAAATCTAACGCACCTCAGTTTTTGCGCATCGTCACGTGAAGAGCAACCATGTCAAGTTTGGCCTCCCAACCCTCGAAACACTATGGCGCTCATTCTTGTTTTATTTTTCTATAATATGTTTTCACAACGCGTGTGGAAATAAATAATAATGGTCTGAAAGAACCGAAACTAGCCAAATGTTGAGTCTGCAGTCCACCGAATGTCAACAGAGCCTGTCGCAGAGTGCGATCGCCGTAATCTCACTAGTGAGTCAATATATCTCGTTTCATTCTCACCAAATCGGGGGACACAAAAAATATTACCCTAGTCTAGAATCCTGAAAATGTCTTTGTTGCTCGTTTCCTCGCTTTTTTAAGGAACCTTCGTGTTCAAGCAGTTGCCCCCGTATCACGTATAGCAGCTTTAATTTGAGATACCCCTCACCTATGCGTGCCTCCGTTGGTGCGGCTATGTGGGTAAATATTTTTCATGTCGAATAATCCGACGTCACTTGCGTTTGGAGTACACCAAGGTTAAATTTATTTCAGCTTGCTTGAGACGCTCACAAGAATATACCACAAGCAGCGCTCGACCATTATCGCTAAGTTAGGTGGGCCTGTCACGCTCTTGATGATTTCACACAGTAACAACAAGGCTACAGCAGCAGTACGGAGGTGGCCGCATCGGCCACATTCGATCCTGACAAGTATATACATCGCACTGTTTGTACTGTATCATATATTGGGTGTCACGAAGTAAGGAGCAGTGTACGGTCCCGTGGTGGGTGGGCGGGGTCAGTATCAAAATATGAATACTAAATCGCACGAGCAGCTAAATGTATCGACTGGAGTCGTCATTTTCGTCACCTGCTATGAGTCCCACAGTGTTTCGATGTATATATTCGACGTGACAGTGCCAGTCAGTGACTCAACCCAAAGTGGGTTTCGCCTTTCGATCTCACAGCTGAGGTAACTTTTTGCTATTTGCGCTACTGACATCGAAATCAACAAAACAAAACAAACCCACACAGGTACATTTCCCGCGGGCTGGGCGAGTTATGTCAAACCATCGCCGATGAGGCAATAGTTTGGCCAGACTGCGAGGCCCACTACAATTTAATCACTGAAAACAACGATTTGAACTCGTGGGTGTGGAATAGCGAAGGCAGTCCGCACGCGCCCGTTCATTTTTGGCTGGGAGGGAGCATCGACTGCGCCAGGACGTACAACAAGATTGGTGCTCTTGTTGGTTCAGATATCGCCATAAAGTTGGCCTATCTAGCGGCCGCTCACCGCAAGAGACTGTACTACGCTGGCATTTGGGGCTGCACGAGACCTGCTTCGACGGACGAGACGCCTTCCGAGGTGCGAAAAAAATACGGTTTTCAAGTAAATTGACGTCAGAGAGGCATGAGGTCACGGGCCCTCATGTGCTTCCTCCTGTTGGCTTAGGTTCCCAATCTACGTCGGTAGATAGGCGAACAACACGTAGACGCGTAAGCTCAAACTGCGGCAGAGGCTCAAACCGCGGCAGAGGAAGCATCGTTTTTGCCGAGAACAGTTCTGACTGCCGAGGCTTCTCCAAAGGGAAACTGCTCTTTTTTTGGCATCCTTTACAGTTGGAACACAACCCGTATGTTGCATAGTACCTGGTATGCGCTTTACACCGAAAACATCGTGTTTGACAGCCAACTTGCTCATCTCGATTTCGTTCTTGTGTGTGTAGGATGGAACTCCTGACGTGCACCAGAAAAAACAGTAAAGTAGGCGGGTTGGAACAGGTTTTCAGTAAGAGAATAAACGCTTGCGACGACGGCGGTTTATACCTAATATGATGGTACATACCGTGGCGGTTGTTTCCGCTCTTGGCTTCATGGGTTGTGCATGCTTCGATAGTGGAAGCGGTATTCCAAGAGCATTCATGTTTTCGGGTATTTTTAGCATTCAGAGATGATGTCTGCAGGATTTTCAGTTTCAAAAATCAGCTGGAGATCGATCAAATTACGGAGGCAGCTTTGTAGGGTGCCCGATATGGAGGTGGTAGGGGTCAAATGAATTTCTTGCTTTTTGACGTCGCAGCCCACGCTTGCGGGGAAGGCCTTCAACGGTAGAGATATTTAAACTAGAAAGATATTTTCGAAGCCACGACGGCTTCTTTACCGCGGATGAGTTGGAAATAATGGGCTTTACGTTGTTGGACATGATGAGTACGTAGGCGTACCCTATGTGTGTAGCACAAGTCCTGTTCACAAGCTTATTTCCGTTGACGTGCACGTTATTCCGTAAGGGGACAGGGTCTTCACAAGACTCAGGGTGACCCTCTATCGTAACACGCTTCAAATACTTATTATCAGTGGCCTGCCCCCTCGCACTTTTCCAAATCTTCTTCGTGTGTTCTCCGCGTAGGTTATCACACAAACCTAGCTGGTTTACTCTTGAACTTACACGTAGAAGGTTGAACTCTTGACACCTGAAGGATCTACACATGTCGCGTACTGTACTCATCTAGTTTTGTTGCTGCATTCAGTCGGGCGTGAGGCAATGAGCGCACGAGTCTGCAAGCTGTACGAAAGTACCCCCGGCATGAGTATTTGTTTATTGAACGCATTCACTGTCATAAATCTCTCTGATACCGATTCTAAGTATATTGGTTTGTTCAAACCCACTCCTGTCGTTCTAAAAGGGATGATTTCCCTCTCCGTTGCCGCTGCGTTTGTGCCGGAATCAATGGACGAACGCAGCTATTGTCGAGCGGCACCTGCGGCTGCCTAGGCTACGACCTAACCCAGGGGGATGACTACAAGAAAATTATGCCACAGCTTGCCTACGTGGACGATGTCATCGGGGGCTTCACCGAAGACATCCAGCGTCAGATAGTCGGGCTGCTTTGTTCCGGCGTTCTCAATTACGGCGAACACGCACAGGTGACAGGGGGGTGTTTGCTAACAATATCGAAAATATACTTCCTGTATTGTAAAACTTTTTCCGGCCTACGACCGAGGCTCATAGCCATGTGCATGAATCAACCCCTTTAATTACCGAAGCGCCGGGGTGTGATGTTCGTGCCCTCAAAGTTTAGACATGTAGACCCCGCTAGTGAGGGTGAAAGGGCACGAGCGGACGTGGCAACCTGTCTACAGAGTGAGCTCTACACATCTCATTGTGTGAGTAACGAAATAAGCGTGGTTGGCCAAGAGCTTTGTTGCGAGGCCGTGAAAGCTTCTTTGAAATGTGTTGCATAAAGAACCTACAACTCTAAGATGAAGCCATTGTTGCTCACTACCCCCATTTTAGTTGGGCGCCAGCACCGATATCATCGGTTGTTTACTCCGATCAGGCCGAGCAAAAGCCGCAAGGTATGATCAGGCGAGTACCCCTGCCTGTCGGAGGAGCCGCAAATCGTTAGATCGCATTGTCATACACTTCCCATCGCGCGAAAAAACAAATCAGCTCGATGAGACATATCAGCTTGGGAAGGCCCTACAAAGACTAATGGCACTTTTGGTTTTTCAAACTTCAATGCTGAAGTCGTTGGACCACCTTGTGATAAGCCTTGACATCGGTCATCATCATTCTACCACACACGAAGCATTTCGACCTATGCGCTTGGGGTCGAAACAAATATATCTGGCCCTTCCAGAGCACGACAGAAAGCGAACGGCGCGGGAGCCCTCCGAGAGCGATGACGGTAGCAATCACATCGTGTGAGCGAAGACGGCCATGGACAGCCATGTGGCGAGGCCGTCGGAACTTCCTGGAGCTTTGTTGCATCGAATGAACTTTTTGATGCCCTGGGTTGTTGAATTCATACTGAAGCAGTACAGCACCCGATTTCCTGTGAACTAGAGGAACTGTTTCGAACGTACAGCCAAGGTTAGACGCGACACGGGTAGTCGAGGATACACCGCCAATAGCCTCGGGAGTGGCTTAACGTAATCTGCACGTATTTTCTTGCTGAACGCTAGACCTGCAGTTGTCAGTGAATCCCACTATTAATATTAATATATCTCTTGAGGAATATTCCGATTTCACCTCATTTCTCAGTGCCTGCCTTCCCCATGTTCCCATCGTTTCTCTTCCGTCTTCTTATTGTCCTGCTCTGTACTTTATCTTTCTGATTGTATCTGCGGACGCCATATCTTCTTGGTTTCCTCTTCATATGTCCTCCCATGCTTTTTCGACGAGGCTAGCACACCTTTTTTCAACTCGCCGTTTTGTTACTTTCTCCCGTACAGCTCTATCGACCATGGCTGGCAATCTCTTATTTATCACGTTCCATACTTTTCATTGTCATTTTAACGTCATCATATTAATTTCTGTCTCGAGTGTGTGCACCCCGCGACCTGCTTTTAATACTGTATTACGAGTCATTCATGAGCATCTTAGATTTTGTTCAGCTGCTGCCATCTGTACTGTTTGTAACTGTTTCGCGAGCTTCGCGTCGCACCCCATACTTTTCCTGCATATTCTAGTTTTGCCACCATCACGTTCATCAAGATACATCGCTTGATCCTTGTGGTGAGGTGCAAGTCCGTCAGGATCGCATTTATCTTGCCTGCATGCAATATAAATCTTCCTCCTACTTTTGCAACGTGTGTTTCCCAGAAGCATATGTGGACATCACTACGTCTAGTTACGTATCTTAGTCAACAATTGGCAATGTATGTTCTCAATTTTAGTTGTAGTTTGCCGGCTTTTACGCAATAATCTTTGTTACATCCAAAACCTGCGCACATCTTCAAGTTCGCAGTCACCCTCCGTTTCCTAGTATGTTCTCGCGCCTTCTATACTACAAACGCATTCGCTAGCAATAATCGGAACACCGTATCCCCTCCTGTCGCGACTCTTTGTTTTGCTGCTCCGTCTGCTACGTAGATCGTTGATATATATCTTCCAATAGAGCAGGTGGTAACATTTTTCCCTGGTAAAATATTAAAACACTTCGATGTTTCCCTGTCCAGCATCACAGCACGTCTGGCGCATTCCGTCCTGTTTCCTATCATTGTCCACATGTTTCCTCTGTCCTCTATTCCCCACAGCTGTTCCCACAAGCCGTTTCTCCAATTGTGTCGTACTCGTATTCCTTACGTAAATACACGAAAAAAGCCGTCAGTTGTTAGCTCCGTGTCCTTCCTACCTTGGAATCTCTTGACTGTTAACCTCAACACGGAAGTTAATTTAGCGGGAGGGGGTGAAGGGGATTGGAGTTCGGGGCGGTGGTAGTGGGGGGGCTAATGGCGCCAAAGATCGTGAGAGTGTAGGCGGGGGTGGAGCAGAAGTGAGGGGCGGGGACAAGCAGTATGCCTCAAGACTAGAAGGGGGGGTTTGACATTTCCTTCCGGGTAGAGCTCACCACCGCCACGTGCATAGGCAAGTGAACGATTTTTACTCGCTTCAATGAGTCACGCATTTAGTAGAGGTGGCAGCGAGAGTGTTTGACAATAGAGCAAGTAGCCTGGGGCTGTCCCGCGTGCGACGATCGGTCAAGATTTCGCCGATGAGCGAGTCACACATATGGCTCATCCAAGATTGAACAATTCGTTCAGTACCGTGAGGGAGCCCAACTCGAACAACAACCTCGACCGTGCCAGACGAGAGTGTTGTTAATACAAATGAATAGATGCGTATTACTTCCCGCGGCCCTCAGCTGCTACACGCATTATCTAGATTTCCAACCAAAACCGTTTCTGTCGCAGAAGGTCTGCCGCTACGATGAATTTGTTGGCTCGAGTCGGGGTACTTTACATAAACGCAAGCCGCGTCTAGTCGCCTTCTTTGGAGCTGAAAATGTGCCTTGGTGCTGAACAAGTCGAAAACATCGCCCGCCATAGTAGTAGACGGGATGATTGCTTTCAAAAACGGGGTCCTCCTGGTCGCGCACACTGCGGGCGACGGGTTCACATGAGCTCCGCCATATTAGCTTGAAACAAGAGAGGACGCCAGGTGAAAACATTCTCGCCGTTGAAAATCAAGCATCGTCTGATGGACCCACACGTCAACGGACAATCTTATCGATCCCCTCACCTCGCCTCGTTTCCGTCATCCTACCCAACCCCCCGTCTGGGCTCTTCTATGACGTACTCATGCCGCCTATCCTCGTTTATCTCACACTCCTCTCGAGAAGGCGGGATCAACTCTGGATCCGATGTTCTGGCCGATACACGGTACGATGCAACGCCTGTGGCAGTACTCGGTTTTAACGGGCCAAGTAACGGACTTCACTTGGCCAGACAGAGACACGACAATTACTTACCCCGACGGCACAAACTACACGCTGTACTTGAGTACCTCCGAGGAATGCGTTGGCCACCATGGTAGCGACGTGTTTCCGTTCGGCCTGCTAACCCTCGAAGACGACGGCTTCGAGGTCAAGACGGGCATCCACGGCAACCCCGTCGCTGGGAATATACTCTCCAACCGCGACGTCGTGGCCGCGTTCGACCCTCGATCAAACTCGTTGACGTACGTGTACGATACCTTCAAGTGGGACCACTGTGGACCGGAGGGTTACGACTTCGACGACGCCTTGGAGAACACCGCGCGTTCCCCCCGGAAGAACTTGTTCGGGAGGGATGAACCCCTAGATGCTAGGTACACGAGCTTCAAGAGGCAAATGGCGAAGCCCATGAAGGAGTAGGAGAAATAATCGAGAGAGAAGAACTTGAGGTCATGGTGGATATACACAATACGAATCAGAACATGAACGACGTCGAGGGTGTGTCGCGTAGGGTTTATAAACTTCGCGATTCTCGGGCGCACCAACTCGGCAACCTGGGTATTTACCCCGGTATGACCTCATATAGGCCAGGCTTCGTACTCTCGCGCCCCCCTAATGAACATTGTCTAACGCACACCCTTGAACAGCTTCCACATGATGGCAGCAGTTTGCCTACGTTCGACGCATAAAAAGTCGCTTCCCACCCGACACGCTGATTGCTAGATACGTTGCACGCAAAGAAATATGATCTACGGTGTTGACGTTTTTATCTGTCGGTGCAGCAATATTTTCACCCGTATGAGCTATAGCTCATATTATCGCGTGGGACCCATAAAGTACTCAATGTTTCGCACGTGTTTCGTGCGCTGGAGCTGTACTAAACGAATCTTAAGCCCCTCCAAGTATTGGTAAGCTAGTTAGAACAGTTGATATGGTGATATATTCTCGATGGGCACATAGTTCGTATGAGAAGAGCCACAGAAAAATCCCGGTAAAGTGTGAGCGAGCACACCGTTAGGATGGCTGGAGAGGATTGACCTTACCGACCGCGTCCCCAATATTAGTGAACCTGTGAGTGGTCCGGACCTCACGGCTAAATATTGACTGTGTGACGATATTCGGTAACTGTTTGAATCTGTCTTGTGCAAAGTATGCAACTTATGGCAACCACGTGCCAGTCGGAGACAGCGAGGCAGACTTTCGTAAAACGCACGCAACTTTCTCAGACACCTAGCCAACGCAAAACTTGGGTGGTCGGCAACTAATGGCTAGCTGGCTCATAGCCGTAGGTAGTATTTGTACATGCGGATGTGGTGGTTGGGGCAATTGTGTGGAATTTTTTGCAGATTGTAGGTTGTGTGTGTTGTGCGATAGGGTGACATTTCATGGTAAATATTTTGCCCGAAGGGCTCCTCAGCAGTCCGACAGGAGAGCCACCCGAAACATTTTGCGTCTGCTGTGACCTTTGTTTTAGTTCACGAAACCGTTGCATTTAGACATTCAATCCATGAGGGTACGATTTCAGCTCGCCCTATATCCGTAGGTTGGTCGTATAGGTGGAAGCTCATATTTCCTTAAGTATGGAATTTGACATACAATGGTAGTCCCTCTGACGTAGCAGGCGTATGAAATACGTTCAGAGTTCAAGCGACGATGTTTACGTTTTTAACTTGTCGGAAAGGGCGACGGAATTCTTGTAGACGTTTGACTTTACGCCGCACCTTAGACGCCGCAAAACAAAGGACATTTTTGTTTCGGATGCTAACTAATTGTCTCTGCTTATTAATGATTGATCGTAGGAGGGTAAGGAAGGAGGGAGGGAGTGGAGGTGTAATCCTATCACGCATGACCGTTATCAACAATATTTTACTGAACACCGCTCTTGATACGGGTTTTTTTTCACAGGGTTGACAGCGTCGATAAATTTATGTAGATTTCTGGTGTGGCCAACTCCAGGAACAGCAATGCGTGGAATCTGAAACTGGCTTGTGGACGCCTTGCCATACACGCACCACGTGATACAATCAACCCCCTCGTCGTGCAGAGTTGAATTCGTCCCCCCACAAACATGATGTAACCCGACCGTCAGCCGTGGTGACCGCTAAAAACAAGCCCAAACCGGTACCCCGGTTGTGCAGCCTTGGTAGTCAGGGGGGGGTTCCATAGCTTCCTCGCCAACCGACCCCTACCCAAACAATATATGAGTATTTTTTCACCAGGTATATGATGTCGAAGGGTGAGGGAGTAGGTGGGCGTGTGGATGCATGGACTGAATATGAGAATCCCATGAGGATAAGAAGACGATGAATATCCTTAGCCGGCATAGAGATTTGTGCTCGTGCTTACTCAACAGGGAAGAAAACAATAGCAATTCGTCGGATAGGCGTATGAGGTTCGGATGTTTGTTAAATCTTGGCCCATGGGGGGCAAGGTGGCTGATTTTGCTAGCCTATACAACAATCGGGGGAGGGCTGAAGATTATGATAATGGGTTATGAAAGTGACTGAATATAAATCAAGAACGAAATGATGGGTCAGAGCGCTCGCAGTGTTGGCTGGGAACATCGGTTGCTCCACCGCCTTCCACCCCGGCATGTACTCCCTCTCGAATCAATGTTTTGTTTTACCTCGGATATCGTGTGCAGGCGCTACAACAAAAAAACAGTCGATCTGACCGATTGCGGTTCATGATGGAGGTCGGAGAGACGATTTGTTCCCGAACGAAAACAGCTCAAGGGTTAATGTTTACGTCAAGGAGAATTCATATCTCGTTTGCTGGACTGGGCTAGCCATGAGGTACGTATAGTTGCTCGGGATGGGTTGCCGTCTCCGCACTTGATATGGAAAGACACGATGTAAAGTTCAAACGACGAATCGAAACAGAAAATCGTGGGTGTAGTCCATAGTAGTCTACAAGGCCATTCCAAGTCGGAACACCTGACCCCGAACTATTGTATTCGGCCAGTTCGCTCGTACCTATCTCTTGAAGTATCTTGATACTAAGCTATTTCGTGTCTGGGTAATATAATCGTATGCGACTGCATGCGATACCCGTCACTACCACAAGCTTAGCAAACTGACGTCGAGCTGCAACAGCCTGGGACGCGACTGCAAGAAATCTATACAATCCCTGATACGGATAGTTACATTCGTTATAGACAGATATTATGAACAAGACAAGCAAACGCTTGAAGCGCGGACGACGCTCACGTCGGCTGACAAAGAGTTGGGCACGAGAATGAGGCATTTGTAGCGTACTTTGGCGGTAAATTGCAAGGACGAGTTGTTACATGGAGGTGTGCTGGCGAAGGGGTATCTACTTCGCGGTGGCTCAATGCGCCGGTAGAAACGTCGGGGGTACACCAGCGCGACGTAGTGTGCAGCAATGTATCAAGTTTGCCGTGGTCAAGGTCAAACGGCGAATGTCTTATGGCTTCGAGCTGTCTGTTAGTTCTAGTCGAATAATTTTGTTGTTGCGTCCCAGTCTGTGCCGAAATTAAAGCGTGATTAACGGATAGCGAAAGTGCTTTTTTAAGGACTGTGAATCAGTGGTCATGCTTTCAAGCCCCAGGGAGCTCACCTGTTCACCTTTTTGTTCTCACCGAAAAATAGTCCCATTTTTTGTGTGTCTTCACTGACAACATCACCAATAGTCCTGACCGGGAAAATGTCGCAAAATTGCGCGAAATAGGGTGGGGACGATAACTGAGCATTCCCGGGCCTACCAATGGATTCGCTAAGAACATAGCCTGTCTGGATGGTGTCACGAACAATTGTAAAGGACTCGTGGGTTTGTAAAGAACTCTGTCGCTTCATTTGCAAGTCTGGCTTACATTCTGGTCTTTTCAAATCAGGCTTTTATTTCGGCACAGACTGATATGCTGCAACTGAATGTACCAAGGACGCCGAACTGCATATTACTTCCTAGCAAAAACTGGAGATCTTGGTGGAGCAATCTGAAACAAGGCACCAATGTTCGTTCGTACTGATGGATTCGGACGCGCTTACTGCGCAGAGGATGGGAGAGCGCGTTGATGATATCTCCCAAATTCCCAGACAGAGCATACGGGCGTGACAGTCGCGATCGAAATGGCAAACGACTTTTATCGGTCGTCATCAAATGCGACTTAGTTGTCATCAACACTTTGTTAAGTACACGCGAGGGTGCTCTGTCGCACACGCCCATTGGCACATACCAGAATGATCTTAAGATATCGAGTACATACTTACCAGGTCAAGCCAATCGACCCAGAGTACACGACGTAAAAGTCGTCGCACTGTTTCCGCCCAAGCTAAGGCCCACTCAATTCACAACATTGTGTATATCGACTCCCGACTCAATCGTCCCTTTGCGCCCAACAGACTACCTTCATAACACAGAAAATACCACGAGTTCGACAGGAAGCTTTTGTTGTCCTACGGAAAGTGCGTCGACGAGTAGTCGCGAAGGCCGCTTCTTCTTAAATCAGTTTGTCCAGCCCTTCCGTACCACAGTACGTCTGGTATATGGTTGGGGCATTCACCACGGCTATTCTTAGTTTGTAAAAGTGAGTCTCTGGTTCGGTCATTGCGAATGTCCGTGTCTGTCTGTTCGTCTGCCTGCAACATGATACTCGTGAAAAGAGAAACAAACTTACTAATGAAGAACAGTGAAATATCGTGTGTTTTGAGGTCGAAAAGATGGACAATTCAACTGGAACACTGGAACACTCTATGGCACTTGATCTGCATCGGCGCATGATCTTCGTGATTATTTCATGTTCGATGATTCAGGATTTGAAACTATAAAAACGGCCAAAAAGTGTTCTTGGGCATTGGTCGTGTGTCGGCGCCGACCAGTCTGAGGCTGTAAACAACTTATCTCCCCGAAGTACTGACCCGATATGTGTATATATACAGCAGTATGAGGGCTGCACAATGACCGCGATCACCTGCCTGCCTGTGCTTCGACATGTAATCTTCATCAAAACAAATCGTTTCGAAATTTCGAAGAATACTATGATCTTCAAAAAGAGCACACATACATACATAGACTCTTGTCCCTTTTCGCGACATGGCGTAGCACCTGCGGCAAAGCCTTTCCCGGCGTCGTCCACGACATACCACTGAACCTTTCACGGACCTCCGCGGCAAACTTTCAAATGCTGACCCTGGCCCAAGTGTCGTTTTTTTCAGCTTAACGACCTATAACGAAAGCAAAGTTTTTGCCAAATTTCCATATTGTGGATTGTTTTACCTTGCCAAAATAGCGGAAAACTTGCCAAGCTTTTCATTGGAAACTGCACTCCCTGTTCGTTGGCAATTTTTTGGAACGATTTACTTGCTATTTCATTTGCTTTTCCAGCCCAGTAATGCCAATGCAAGGTATTACGGAGGGCTATAGTAAATAGGACGTGCGGCTCACACAAAAGCCTATATATTTATCTATTTTTACTAGCAATATTTGGTCCTATTTACTATGGCCCCCCGTAATAGTACAAGCCAGTAGACCATCCCACGATTACCCACGCTATAAACGCTTTAACTTGTGTAATAGAGGGAGAAAAAGCGGATACACGGTTGGTTGCATTGACAGCACAGCAGTCAAGATAGGGCTGGCGACACTGGCCGTCAACCCCGAGTTCTGTTGATGCGACATGAGTGTCGTTTTGAGGTGGGAGCAGACTGGTTGTAAATGACGAACACAAAAAGCAGCTGCCGAAGCTTTTTCATGGAAATTTGGCCGGGCTGGAAGCACTACCGATCTCTGACGTACATACGCTGCGCCTAGGGTATTTTCTGGGCCAGCATTCTCGCCGTAGAGAGCCTCTGGGCGTGCGATCGGTTACCTGCTGCTGCTGCTGCTGTAAAAAGTTTGGGTAAAATATAAGGGCGTTATGATGCAAACACTTGCCAATTGTTTACAAATAGTTTGCGTTTCGCGTTAGAAAGTAGCTTTATTACCATTTTTTTCAGCGAGTTTTTGATTTTTGGACTTGCTAGATGGCATTTTTTTTGCTATTTCTAGCAGTCGTGAAAAACCGGCCCTAACCCGAACCCTTATTCGGCATGCCACATGAAAAACAAAAAGAACCGAACTGATGATTGCAACAAAAGATTTCGCTTGTTGCCCACACGGGCAAGTTTTTGTTGAATAACGTCGCGTTTTACCTCAGCTAATACTGCGAGACCGATGAATTACTCCCAGAAAAACAGTATGGCTTCCGCCACGCACGATGGACGATCGGTAAGTTGTTCGTCGTACAATGGTTGCAAGAGCTCGAACGACAGAGAAAAAATCCCCTGTATGTGCGTTTCATCGATCTACATATTATTGAAGCGTATGATTCTGTCGACCGAGAGCTAATATGGGAAGTAATCACACGATTTGACGTACCAACCAAGACGATAAGGATTATCTGTGAATTCCACGACGGCATGCGGGCTCGCGTGCGTCGGAATCACGGCGAGCACTCGGAATTGTATGGTGTCACGCAGGAGTTGCGGCAAGGCTGTGTGTTCTCACCGTTACGGTTCAACGTATTTTTTCCTGCTATGTTACACGTCGTGCTAGTGCAGTACGCTTCGGCCAAAACAAAGCCATCGTAAAAGAGTTCGACCGACTCAGTGATACTGGAGTAATTGGAACGCAGTAGTGTTATGATCAGGGACAGCGGGGCACATTGTATTCCTGTGCAGGTCTACCAAGTAAGTCGGTACTCGTACTCAAATGTGTTGATTTCGTTGAGATCAAGAAGAGCAGCCTTTTTTTGTTTATTTCGTGCACGACGGAGACGGGGATCGCGCTTGGGCCTCCCTTGGACCCCCTTGGTTTTCCACCTGAGATACGCCTTCCATGTGCTACAAAAACGATTCCCGTGCTTGAACATAAGTAACTACAGGTCTTTCAACCTGATACACAGCAGTATCATAACAATGGCCCACTTTGATGAGCCGTATATGCAGAATTGAAGGAACTTCCTGGAAACCCCGATTTCACGAATTATTACATTAATCGAAGATGCGGCTCCTTAAATTCCACTCCCACACATCTGAACGGCGAGGCAACGAAGTGAAAAAAAAAAAACAGTGGCACATGAAAGGAAGATTTGGCCGTAAAGAGCAGGAAGAAAATGTTATTGCAAAACCATAGCCATGTGGGGGGTCAAGGAAGATGCAAGGAAAAGTGAGGCGTGATTAAAACAAATCGAGAAGAAAAACGAACACGGAAGATTGAAAGAAATACCAAAACCCAGTTAACAACTCGGGAACGTGGCCTTCACCACAATTGAGCGTTCCGATTACCCACAACAGCCTTGGCACTGAGCGGGGAGGGTATACAGGACTAAATACCCGAAAACTGTTCCCAACCTAGCCCAAAAACAAACAAACAAGCAAACAGCTCAGGACCGAACCTGTCAGGAAACCCCCGACCCTAACGTTCGGAAAGCGTCAACGAGGAGACGAACCACCGCTCCAATTACAGAAAAACGTCAAGAAAAACAAGATCGAGTGCAGCCCAGGAGCCAAAATCAGCTATCCGTGGCGGGGCCCCGAGATTCATCTACGTGACGCTTTACCCGCAGTGCAACCGCGCTAGCCAAGTCAAGCTGCAGACACCAAAAGCCGCGTACAGCTCTCGTCGAAGTCTTCTAGCCCGTGGCTTCATCGGTCCCGGGTCGTTCAAAAATCAAACCAATTATCATTCATCCGTGGGCTTAGTCGCGCTGATTTTCCCAAGCCACCACAGACCGTCGTCGCACTGGTATTAAGAATAGGCCCCGTTGGAAAGCACGGTGTTTCGCCGTGCATAACGCATCCATCGGTGGGTGCCTGCAAGTGCTCGCCGTTGCTCCGAGAGAGCTCCCGTCGTGTCGCGGCTAATCTCATAGACCGGTACACGCGGTTGGTTTAACGGTACTGGTTCGGGGTGCCGGCCCAGTAGCACAAATTTGCGTCGCGAGAAAGCTGAAGGTCGATCGCCTGTTTTTAGGATCGACGGGATATTCCTGTCTGGTGCGTCTCTTATATTCCTGCGATGACGCCACTTCGATCTCGAACCGACTGTCGTCCGGCAATATATGCCACTTCCAGTCGTTGCGTCAACCCCGATCACGAATACTTCCGCATATTGTCAGGGTCGTGAGGGTTGGCGCACGGCTTGCAGCGTTGAACTGAATCACACCGGAGAGCAACCGCGCCGGGCATACCGGAAAAACAATCCAGATGCTGGAGATTTCCTACAAAAACAAATCCGTCCGGGGTGTTTACTGAGGGGCAGCGGCCAACGGCAAGGACTCTGTAGGGCCCGTCCATTTGAATGAAAACTTGGCTTTGAGAAGCTTAGGGTCCGTGTCGGGCTTCGCGCCCTGGCGAATGGTGGCCACCGTATAGTACACCCACGCCCAGCCGATGACTTCGAAAAATTGGAGACTGGACGCAGAACGTCGGTCAAGGCGGAGTCGCGGCGGTTCACGCGAGCAACAGCGAGGGTGTTGTGTTCGCAAACGATATCGTACGTGCGCTGCTGTCTGTCCGTCGCCACGTTGCTGTACGCGAGGTGGTCACGGAGCATACTCTGGCGACCGGTGACTCTAGCACGCTTATAAATCGTCAGGGGGAAGCACAGCAGCCGACTCACACGCACCTCGTTAGAAATCAGTTATGTGGCCGCACTGGCTGAATTGTTGTACGCAGATTCGACAGGAGGGAGCTGTTTATCCCGGTTGCTTCGAGATCGTTGACGACCATTGTCATCATTTAGACCATCGTGTGGTTTACGCGTTCCACTCCCGCCGTTGCCGTCTGCGTGGTTGGAGTTGATGACGACTTTTGCACCCCTCGAAGCTGGTAAACGGCGTGCAAGAGCTTGGAGCGCGATTGGGGCCGTTGCCCGAAAGAAAGCTGCACGGGCACCCCCAGCGGAAAATATACCGGTTGATGAGGACAGTAGCCGTACCCCAGCGGTGAGCTCTGCGAACGTGACGGCATACATGCCAGCTCCGCGGCTGAAACGATCAGTGAAAAGCAAGATTTAGGTGTTTTCACCAGGCGTCACAGGGAGAGCCTTCAAATAGTCGGTGCTGACGGTGATGCCGGGTCCTTCTGGCAAGGGCGACATGAAGGTGGGCCACAGGACCGTCTGCCGCAACGTCTTCGTGCTTGGCACTTCAAGCAGTTGCGTGACCACCATCAGAGCCAGATGCTCATACCGATCAACCAGTATCATGCGGAGGGTACGCGCGGTTCCTAGGTGGCAGGAAGCCGTGAAATGACAACCCTGCATGACCCGAGGACGCATGATCAGTGACATATATATGCGAAAAGCCTCGACGTTTATGAAGCAGGCCGTGTGACCCACCGGGCGTTGCGTGTTGGACTCAAGTGGAAGGGACGACTGTCGAAAGAATAGAATGATACCCGCGTCGGTGGTGTGCAAGTGATCTTTGTCGGCCAGCTTCTCAACCTCCGAAAAGGGAGGACGATGATGGGAAGGCGAACACGACGAAACGTCGACTGGCAACACTCACGGCTAGCCAAGAGCTATGTAGCGCAAAGCGGCGTTGCACGGGAGGGGTCGTCCTGTAGTTCCGAGCCCAGTCGGCGTGCGAATAGCCCGCTGCGGAAGCACTGAACTACAACTCGGCGGCTGCGCCGAGGGTGTCCAAGTCTGGTTTGGTAAAAGCCAGTGCGTCAGATGTGGGCGAGGTCGTAGAGGAGGATTCTCCACGGGTTCGGTGCGGTAGCGGTCTGACGGGATGGGTACCATCTGGACCGACGAAGCGGCATGAGCCTGGGCCGAGATGACGGGTGCAGGCGGTGGCGGCAGTGGGGCTCGCGACGAGATGAGAGCACGCCGGGCTGGTAGTCTAGGAGCCTCGCCGGGACCGAAGCCTTCATCCACAGCATACGGTTCGATACCATCGGCGGCGGTCAGGCATCGGGGCGTGCTGGTGCAGATGCGGCCGGAGTAGTGCAAAAACACACTTTGGCGGCGCCCGTTTGCCAGGCTGCGATGAAGCAGACGTGGCCGGATCAGCAGTCACAGTGAAATATTTTGCGTGCAAAGTGCTTGTCGGAGAAGGAGCGCGCTGGGCAACAATCGTCGCTGCAGTGGAGGCTTCTGCATAAACTTGGCCTGGAGGGGCAGACGCGGCGAAAGCAATGCTCACGGCGGAATGTTGCACCTGTAAAGTGCTCGTCGGGGGAGGAGAGCGCTGGGCGACAATCGTTGCTTCAGCGGGAGCTTCTGCAGATCCCTGGCCTGAATAGGCAGACGCGACCGGAGCAGTGTTTATAGCGGAAACTTCCTTTTGTAAAGTCCTTGTCAGGGGGAGCGTGCGCTGGGCGACAACCGTCGCTGCGGCGGGAGCTTGTGGGGCAAAGCCCTGGTTGCCCCTAAAGGATACGACAAAATCCGGGGCGAAAGCGTTGTTGGCGGCGGGTGAAAAACACTTGAAGTCAAGACGGCGGTCAACGATGGCAAAGGAAACAGATGCACGAGGGATGAATCTCCCCGAAAGAGCATAGAGGTTGTCGATCCACAAACGTGGCCCGTGTGTGCAAAACTCGCGAACACCCGAAGAAGTGAGAGGCAGCTTACCCAAGATGGCACTTCTGATGCGGGACACCAGCCCATCCAGACCTTCACCGGGGGTCGGGGAAGAGCGAATGCGAAGCCCGCAGGCTCG